>JANSLP010000100.1:0-97365 GCA_029298735.1 Ophiostoma sp. CBS 140.51
CGACTCTCTTTCTCCTCCCCCCCCTCTCCGCCCTCCGCATCGCGAACACCCTCTGCCGTGTCACTGCCCATCTCGATTATATCAGACATTTCTTTTTTGCCATTAAGTCTTATCACGGCATCGCATCATCGTCATCACATATCGTAGTGTTTGGTCAAGATTGATGAGTGGGTATCTTCTTTCTCGGTCTTTAGCTGAATAGAGGATATGGTATGGACAAAGGAAAGTAATAGTGGTGGTAGACGCTGGTTTATGCACCGAGCATATGAGTAGAGGCCCGAAGGCATGTAGAAGCCCGAGGGCTGGACAAAGGAAAATAGAAGAAGATGGTATATGGCATTATGGATGCATCTCTCCCAATGGAGAGACACAGTGGAGGAGGCAAAAGACATGAAAAAGAGTATCGAAAACAGAAAACAAAACTCCATGGCAAAATGGTTGGTATGAAGAATGAAGAAGCAAAAAAGAAGATACAAGAAGGTAACAAAAAGGTGGTATCTGAAGGATAAAAAATGCAAACCCAAAATAACGAGAACACACAAAACTACCGACGGACGGACTACTTCGTGCTCGTGCTCGCTCGCCGGCTGGATACAGAAGACGAGAAGCCCAGAGCCGAGTTGGCCCCGCTCTGCCGCCGGCTACCCGGCATCGGGATCCCACTAGGAGCCGGTGCGGGGATGCCGGACGTGCTGGCATTGAGCGCGGCCTCCATCTCGTACTTGCTGTAGGTGCCTCGTCGGCTGGGTGTGCGGAAGTTGTCTCCCTCAGCACCCGCCACATCGTCCTCTGGCAAGCTCTGCACGGCACCACTCATGCTCATGCTCATCGAGTGGCCGTGCAGGCTGCTGCCCAGCGAGCTACGCGGACGGCCCAGCGGTGTACGGGCACCCGACAGGGATGTGCGGGACATTGGTCGCGGCGGGGGCATATCGCGGGCATCGGCGTTGCGACTGGCAGGGCGGGCGTAGGAGGAAATACTGGCGCGGGAGCTAGGCCGGGACGACTCGGACTCGAGGCCGTTGTTGGAGCCGCCACCACCACGGTTGGGCAGGGGGCCAAAGGACAGGCGGCTAACCCCCGAGGTGGACAGGCGGGGCACGTGCTTGCTGCCAGTAGGCCGCGAGACGTGGTTGGTAGGTGTCGGGGTAGAGTCGTCGCCGCTAATGACCGATGAGGCGGTCGAGCCGACGGTACGCTTGCGTGAACGGATAGTAACTGTTGACGGTAGAGCGGAGGCCGGCGCACCCATGCCGAGTGACCGCGGCGAGGCGCGTGGCGGGGTGCTGATGGGCGCAGGTAGCTTTGAGCGTGCTGACTGGACGCGGGCTTCGAGACGCTGCATCTGGGCTGTAAGAGAGCGGATGTGGGAGAGCGAGTTGGAGGAGGGCAGCTTGTGCGAGGTGGCACGAGCGCCTGTCTTGGGACCAGCGGTTCCTGTGCCTGCAGTCGTCGTGCGTGATGCGGGTGTGCGAGTCGCTGCGGACGCGGTCGCCACACGGTTGCCAAGTGGCCGTGCGCCAGATGCTGAGGAAATCGAAGAGCTGAAGGCCTTGGGCCGCGGGGTAGAGGTGGCACCGACACCGAACTCGGACGAGGGGAGTCTGGACTTGCGAACGGGGCCCGGTGTGCGGCCAAGTGGTGGGATGGGTGCAGAGGACTTGACGGGCTGCTGCTTGCGGAGCGGCTTGGACACAGTGGCGGCAGCGGCGTCGGAAAGAGGAGGGGATGACATGGACAAGTCCTGAGCGTCGGCGACAGAGCCGGCGGCGGACAGCGACTTGGCGTCGGGCGGGGTGGTGATGAGGGGCGAGCTGGCGGTGGAGTTGGGCGAGTGGTCAAAGGTGGGCGACTCGGGCACGGACAGCACGGACAAGTCGGTGGAGATGGCGGACAGGTGGTGGTGGCGGGCGCGGGCCTCGGCGGCTTCTGCGAGCGCTTCTTCCTCGGCGACACGCTCGTCCTCACGCTGCTGCTCTGCCTGTTTGGCGAGCTTGGCCTGGAGGATCTCGGCTTCGATCTTAAGGTCCGACAACTCCTCGCGCAGACGCTGGGCGTCAACACGGAGCGTCTCACGCTCCTGTTCGCCCATTTTGATCTCTTCCTCGAGTAAGACACCACGCTCAATGGCGACGTTGTACTTGGACTCGAGGTCCTCGAGGGAGGAGGTGGTGTTGCGGGCCTGACGCTCAAAATCGTCGTTGGCCACCTCGGTGTCGCGGAGGCGCAGCTGGAGGGTGCGGTTTGTGTCGCGCAGGGTCGTGATTTCCTTTTCGAGCGTATTCTGCGCCGCATTGGCCTCGGCCTTGCTCTCCTTGTATTTTTTCTGCAGACGGGTTAGTATGGACTGAATAGCAAAGGCTCAATTGTCATTGTTGCTCGGTGCTTACCTTCCACTCGTCAACTTCGTACTGCAGGCCCTCGGCCTTTTCCCGCAGCGTGCGCTCACGCTTGTCGGCGGCGTCGAGGTCCTTTTCCAGCTCGCCTTCAAGCTCACGACTTGACTCGCGGAACTCGATCAGCTCGTGCTCCAGCTGCTCGTACTGCGACTTGTACCACGAGAGGGCATCCTCGGTGCTGGTGTCCCCGCTCGGAGGGGACGAGGGTGGTTCGGCCATAATTGGCACGATAGGAGTAGAAGGTGGTGGTATTCTCTCGGTTGTCTTTTAGTCGACTTGTGCCTCACTTCTGCACGAAAGAGGCTGTTCCGCGAAGGGCTTTAGTTTGCGCAAACGCGGTCTCCGGAAGAAGCGGTGTCGGTCCGGAAGAGCGGTGACTGCGATCTACAGTCGTCGCGGAGATCGTGGACAGTTCTTCGTCTGCTGTCTTGTTATTGTCTTCGTCGTGGCCTGCTGTTTTGCCTGCCTTTGTCGTTTGGTTTGTTGTTTGTCGTCGGTCGTCGTCGTCTTGATGTCGTCAGTTATTTGTTGTCGTCGGGGATCGTGTTGAGTCGTGTCTCACCCCAAGTTGTCGATAAACTTGGTGTCGGTGTGCGGCGAGAGAAGGGAAGCCCAGTCGTCGAGGGCTTTTGTCGGCAGGCGGCGACGCTTTGGTCGTCGTCGTCGGCGTCGTTGTTGCCGTTTGTCGTCGGTGGTCGTCGTTGCGGGTTGTCGATGTTAGGAGAGGGAAGGAGCAACCCCCGTTCTCGAACGACGGCCCGCCTTCTGTTTTTGTCCGTTTTTGCTGTTTGGGCAAGTCGCACACTGTTTGGGGCCCTCTATTGGCCCACTCGCCGTGTCCTTCTCTCCTTGTGGTGGCATAGCGCTAGTCCTGATTGGGATGTGCTTGCTACCACGGGCAACCGTGCACACTAGGGCGGGCCAATCAGGCACGGGCGCTGGAAGGGCATGCAGGAGCGACAGGAGCAACAATAGCGTTTTGCAGTGACCGTCCCCGCCAAAAGGCCAGCCCGGACAGTGCATAGACAGCGCTGTAATACGTTGTCCTCTTGCACATCAATACGGACAATTTAGCTGCCTATTAACGGCGATGCAACGCAGCAACAACAAGCACAACAACAGCATGTGTATCTCAACCGTACGACAATCTGAAAGAGAAACAAGATGCACATTATTTTCTGTGATTTTCGAACACTATTCTGTGATTTATTTAAAGTCGCCACTTTTGAAAGTCTATGATTTGTCGCCATTAATGACGCCCTGCTTAAATGGATGCATAAAAAAGGAGACGCATCCCAACCTGAACACTGTTTCACGTTAATTTGGCTGTGGAGGGATGCTTGATTTGACAGTGGATAGGGATAATCGATAGGCTGAAAGGTCCAATTGTGAATATCATGTTCACGGCGGATTTATGAGATTTACACGTGGATAGGCCAGGATGCTTTAAATAGTAATTGTCACGCATCAGGCAGAAACAGACCAAAATGTGCTTTTTGAGATATCTGACTGCGAGTACGAGTATGAGATATATCTCTGTTTCCTCTCATCTTTTTGTCAGTTGAGGCTCAGGGTTTGGTATTCCCGTCCTGCCCCTCGTTTTCCGACCTGCTTAAATCGGCATAGGTAAGTGCTGATTAGGCAGAATATCAAAAGACGTTTCAAAGCGTCTTCAGTTTTTCTTTCCCTTCTTTTTTTCTCTCCGTATCTTTCTATACGACACCAAAAAAGGCCGAGTACAAAAGAGCGGGAAAGACGTCACTCTTTTAAGTGACCTATATCCGCTTCAACGGGCCTTTTGGTAAGTCTTGTTGACTGTTGTACAACCATTATCACGAGTGTTATTAGCGCTGACGTCGTTCTGTTGACAGCAACAGTCAGCACAGGCACACAAGCTCACAAGTAAACAAAGCGTTCACGCTAAACCGGCGCTACAGTTCACCAACAACAACGACATGCTGTTTGCCTCCTTGCACAGTCGCCATGGACAACTTTGAGCGCCAGCTGGCCAAGGCCACAGACCCCGCGACTCGGGAGCTTGTCGGGGCACTGGCGATTGTGGTCGACGATGAGGGCAAAGTGCTGTATCAACATGCCGCGGGGCGGCAGTCGTTAGCCGAAGATGCTCCTCCGCTTGATCCTGATAGCACGGTCTCGCTTGGCTCGGCCGGCAAAATTATTACACACATTGCGGCGCTGCAGCTGGTCGAGCGGCGCGTCTTGAATTTGGACGAGTCGGTCATCAAGTACCTGCCTGAGCTGGGACGCTGTCTCCTCATGACGGGCTTCGACGAGGACGACCTGCGGACACCCCTCTTTCGGCGACCGGCCAGTCCTATTACGCTGCGCCATCTACTGCTGCACACGAGTGGGTTGTCGGACCACGATGCCGTCGACGCCCGCTTTGGCTGGGATGCGGCGGACCGCGCCACGGCGGGTGTTTTTGACCACGACGCCCACCCCATTGCCCAGAGGTTTGCCATTCCCTTAATCTTTGACCCGGGTGAGGGCTTTGCATACGGCTACAGCATCCACTGGACGCAGCTGCTGGTGACAAGGGTGTGCGAAGGAAACTCGTTTGTTAAGCATGTCCAGGACAACATCTTTGACCCGCTGGGCATGGCGTCGTCGTCGTACGTGCCACGCAAAGCGGAGGATCTGTGGGCGCGGCGGCTGCAGATGGTGGAGCGGAGGTCGAAGCGGGAGATTCAGCGCGCCGAGGCCGAAGCCAAGGCCAGGGTTGAGTCTGCCGCTGCCGCTGCTGATGGCGGCGAAAAAATCAAAAGAAACTCCTGGGGCAATCCGATCGGCGACGCGGTTGAGGAGGAAGAAGAGGAAGCCGAGGAAGGGACGGTGCTGGTCGACGCGGAAGACCAACAACAGGGCTTGATGTGCAGCATGTCAGACATGGGACGGTTTCTGAGCGCACTGCTATCGTCGTCACCGTTGCTTCTCAAAGACAGGGCCAGCTATGACCTCCTGCTGGCCGGCCAGTTTGCACCTGGCAGTACCACGCTTAAAGACCTGCGCGGGGAACAGGACAATTACAAGTTTGTGACAGGGGCGACATATTCCCGCAAAGAACCTCCACCAGCTGTGAACTGGAGCATGGGGGGGTTGGTTGTCGAGGACGAGCCTCTTCCTGTCTCGGCCCTTCCACCTGGAACAGTGACTTGGGAGGGCATGCCCAATGTGATGTGGGCTGTGAACCGGCAGAAGAAGCGGGCGGCCTTCTTTGCTACACAGCTGGTGCCGGTGGGCGACCTTGAGGCTAATAATGCGGCCTTGTCGTTTATACACGACGCATGGACTACGTTTGGTTGAGGTCACGATCAGAAGCGAGGCTGAGACAAATGAGATAACAAAGGAATAAATGATATCAATTTGAGAAACTAAGAAAGAAAAAAAATCAGACGCTTTTGTATGCCGTGAAAAAACCATAACACCGTAGACGTCCCCTTCTCTTCTTTCTTTTGATTTAAATAATCTTGATTACACGCAGTGATCGTACACTTGTCGTACGTCGTTCAGTTTGATGTAAAGTTTGGTGTTTTGCTTACAGCTCCGTGACGGGACTGCCGGCGGCAGGAACATCGCTGTCCTCGCCGTCGTCATCGACGTACGGACCCAGCCGGGCCACAACGTCGGCCACCGTCTTCACAGGCGGGTCGGCCCAGGGGTTGCCGGGAACAGCGGCAGGTGCGGGCGGGAAGATGACGCGGTCAACCTCCTGAATCACGCCGTTCTTGGCCACGCCGTCCTGGACGGCAACGCGGACCTTGTTGTTGACGAGCATGACAGAGTAACCGGGGACGGAGGTAATGTTGACCGAAACAGTGGCATCACCCAGAAGAGTGGGCAGCTGATAGTGGAGGCGCTCGACGAGACCGCCACCGGCGCCAACGGTGGGTGCAGGAGGGGCTAGAGCGGGAGTACCGTAGTAGGCATCCGAATAGACGGTGGCGTTGGGCACGGTCTGGTAGCGCAGGAGGGCGTGCAGGTACTTGAGACCACGCGGGGTATTAAACAGGAAAGCGTTGAGCTCGGCACCGAGCAGCGTGAAAGCAGCATTGTTGGGGGCCAGGACCGTCGAGCCGTTGAGGTTGGTGAGGCCGTGGATGTACTGGGTAAAGTTGCTGACGTTCATGGCGAGCAGCAGAGTGCTGTAGTGGTCCGGCACGAAGCTCAGCTGGCGGCCAACGAAAGTGGGCGGCATGAGGACCGTGTCGAGAGCATGCAGGACACCGTTGGCAGCGACAAAGTTGGGCGCGACAATCTTGGCGGCAAAGTTGACACGGACACCCAGCTTCTTCTCGAAGCGGACACGCAGACGCTGGGCAGCACCACCCAGCAAAGGCTCGTTGTACAGGCTGGGCAGGGTGTGCGTAGCAAAGAGAACCTTGTAGGGGAAGTCGCCGAGGCCAATGTGGTAGCGGACGATGCTTTCGCGGACAGCAGCAGGCAAGCTCTCGTTGAGGCCGCCACCGGGCAAGGAAGCAAAGGCCGTGTCGACGGGCACAAACAGGGTGTGGTTCAGGACACCAGCGGCAGCAGTGGCGTTGAGGATAGCCACTACGTCGGGGAACTCGTTGACGAGCGAAGTAAAGTTGGCGGTGTCTTTGGAGCTGGCAATGAGCTCGTAGAGCGTCAGGTTGGACGTCTTGCCCTTGCCGACAACGACGGGGTCGAAGATGGGCAGGTCTGAGGACTCGGGGCCAAAGGCGGCGTTGAGCTCGTTGTCAGTGTCAAAGGTGGAGTGGACAGCAGCAGAGTCCGATGCCGGAGTGTGGTGAATGAGGCTGTCTCGCAGCCAATCGCCAACGGCATCAACACCCGACTTGATGGTATCGACGGCGTCGTGGAAGGTCTCCGAGGGAGCCTTGTTGTCGGCCAGGACGAGCTGGCTGACGAGCTTGGCGTCGGGGATGACGAACGCGCTCGCGACAGCCACAAATGCGATGAACTTCATGATGAAGAGTAGAGAAGATGAGAAAAGAGAAGATGAGAAAAGAGAAGATGAGAAAAGAGAAGATGAGAAAAGAGAAGATGAGAAAAGAGAAGATGAGAAAAGAGAAGATGAGAAAAGAGAAGATGAGAAAAGAGAAGATGAGAAAAGAGAAGATGAGAAAAGAGAAGATGAGAAAAGAGAAGAGAGAGAAGAGATAAGAGAAGAGAGTGAGACCAATAGAGTCAATTCAGCTATATAAGTGATTGTATGGGAGCCTGATGATGAAGCGAGATGGAAAGTGAAAGTGATCGACAAGGTGACCGCAGCCTTCTCTATATCTTTAAAGGGGAAGTGGAGGGGGAGAGGAAACAAAGAGACAGAGGTAGAGAGAACTGAGAGAGCTATTTGCGGCAATATGATCTGACGTCAAACAAAGTCGGGCTTAGTGGGAAGGCACGAAGGGAGACCGCTTTGCTGGGCACACAACGTTGTTTGGTTCGACAGTAGTTAGACGAGCTTGGCAACAGCTGTGTTTGGTGTAGCCAGCCAGTGATACGGAGGAAAGCGGAGCACCAGAAGAGAAAGGATAGTAAATTAGAAGAAAAGAGAAGAGAAAAGCAGTGAAAATGGGACTGTGTCTAATTGATTTCTGTTGAGACAATGCGGCAATCTTGAAAAGGGTGTGGACAAAAAGAGAAAAGAAAGGGAAAAAAAAAAGAGAAAATCTTCAGTGTCAACTGCCTGGCAGAGAGATAAAAAAAAAGAAGAAAATGAAGGAAAGAAAAGAAGAATCTACACCAGAAACAGACTATTGACAAAAGAAAACATGCACGAGATACGACACAAAACCTCTCACCAAAAGTGCCGTCGTGGAGCGTCTCTTACACGGACGCGCCCGGCGTGTTTGTTAGTGCTGAATTGTAGGTGACCTCCACCAGCTGTAAGGCTGGCGAGCTACGTCCGGCGGAGTCCGGCCTGCTCCGCTACGGCCGAGCAGGGTAAAAAAACGTGGACGATTATCCACTCTGGACTGTTCAGGGTCTTCACAAGTCTAGACCAGAGGAGACTTGCCCATTGACAAAATGATAGCAGTCAAATTGCACAAATAAACTTTTGAGATCAGATAACAGGGCTGAGATAAGTAAAGGCATGCATTTACGCCACAGAGAGATACGAGATACGTGCATATCTTGAAAAAAGAGACGGCTCTTGTCTTTGGAGCGAACGCGATATCTCGTCTTTTCTGGGACTAGTCTCTTGTTGTCGGCGGTCGTTCTGCCATACAATTCTGTCGATATGGTGTACAAGGTCGGGGTGGTTGATAAACATAAATGTTAAATGAATTAGGGAATAAATTCTGATTTAAAAATCTCTGCAGATACACGCCACAAGTGTTCACACTATGTACAAATTCTGGCTCTTCTTACGTATCATCTGCCTGCTACGCACCCTCGCACCCTCTACTCCTGCCACTCGCCGTCCACTTGCTCGTAGTGCTCAAAGAAGCCCTGGAACAGCTGCACGCCCAGACCGGGATCCAGCGCACCCGTCGTCGCCCGGATGCTGTGCATGCTCAGCTGCGGGATGCCGGCGTCAATGCTGCGCACACCCAGCATGCTGCTCAGCGAGGGGCCAATGGTGCCGCCGCTGCGGGAGTCGTTGCGGATCATGAACTTCTGGAGGGTGGCACCACTCAGATCGGCGACGCGGGCCAGAATGGCCGTCGAGACAGTGTCGGTGGTCATGTGGCCGTTGGAGTCGTAGGCCACCGTAATACCGACATTCAGCTGCGGGTTGTGATCCTCCAGGTAGTTGCCGACGAAGTTGGGGTGGACGGCGTGGGTGACATCGGCCGAGACTAAGTAGGAGGCGGCATAGGTACGACCGACCAGACCGGGGCCGAGGTCGCCCTTGGACAAAGCCTCGACGGCGCGCTCAATAGTGATGGGCAAAAAGTTACCCTTGGCGCCCTGGCGCAGCAGACTGCCAATCTCCTCGTCGTCAAAGAGAGCAGCCAGGCGAATCACGCCCGAAGCGTCATTGTCCTCTGCGCGCAGCAGAGCCGTCAGTGCAGCCCACGAGCAAATCTTGTCGTCGATGCGGCCCGCCGAAATCAGGTCACGGTCCACGCCCAGGACCGTGGCGGGCTGGTGGTCGTACAGCTCGAGCTCCCAGTGGAGGATCGAGCTGTAGTCGTCAATGCCCAGCTCGCCCGCAATCAGCTTGACTAGCTTGGGTGGCTGCGCCGCCACAAAAGCATTGGCACCCTCAATCTTCTCACCGGGGCCCTCTAGACCGATGATAGGCACCATTTGCGTCTCCTTGTTGCCGCTGCCCGTCATCGACACGCCAAAGTGCGGCGCCAGCGTCGCCACTTTCGCAATCGGCCAACCCAACTTGACCAGCCGCGTCTTGGTCTTCTTTGTCTCCGGATCCTGCACCACGACACGGCCGCCAATGGCCAGGTCACGATCCCACCACGTTTCGTTGAGGGCACCCGCATACGGTGCCACGCCCAGCTGCTGGTAGCCGACCTTGGTGGGCTTGCTGCTCACGGGCTTGAGCTTGGCCGTCAGGGCATCAATGTGGCCGGCCACAATGGCGACACCGTTGCCAGGGACGTAGGCACCACCGACCGTAAACGCAATCAGAGAGCTGCCATTGCGTGTCACATAGTACTTGCCGCCGGGTGCAATCTTAGAGGACCAGTCGTCACGCACGCTCAGCTTCTCAAAGCCAGCGTCGGCCAGCTGGTTCTCAAAGTAGTCGACGGCGTGGAAGACGGTCGGATTCTCCGTGATAAAGTGCAAAAACGGCTTGGTAAATGTAGCCGCATCGCCACGCTTCCAGGCGCACACCACACAAGCGCCAATCTTTTTGTTCCGGTCCTCGCTGCCGCGAGTCACACCTGTCGGCGGCACCAGGTGGCAGGTCCGCAAGTCAATGTCGTTCATCCGGTCGGCGCAGCTAAAGCAGACGACGTTGTCGTTGACCGAACGGTTGGCCATGCCGGTCTGGTGGTAGCACTGCGACTCGCGTGAGCGGTAGACGGGCGTGGTCGTCGGGGCCAGTGGAGGAGAGGAGGTGGGTGTCGAGAAAGCGGACGACGAAGCGCTAGACGAGGCCGACGACGGGGCGTGCGAGGAGTAGGACGGGATTGAAGGAACTGGTGGCGCAGAAGACAACGAAAGTGAAGCCATTTGCGAAGATGGGTAAGTGCCCGAGGCAAAGCGTCTATTGAGGCGCTCACGGCTGGCCTTGTAGCTGATCTCCGAATCGGCCATATTGGGTTGGTAACGGTATGTTTGGAGGAAGCTTTAGAGAATGTCGATGGGATGAAGACGAAATTGATCGTGAAAGAGTTGAAGTGAAGATGCGACGATGTGAGGAAAGAAGGCGAAAGCGGAGGTGAAGATGGGAAAGAGCCAGAGTGAATCTGAAAGTCGGAAGGGAAAGAGGACGCAGCGATGACACTTGCGACGAAGATGGAAGGAGCTTATCTGCGAGTGGCAGTGGGAGCTGTTCCAGGCACCGGCTCCAGGGGCAACGCTCGGATTGGAGGGGATTGCGTGCCGCACAGGTCGTGTGAGCGGGTGCGAGAGGGGAAAACAGCGCTAAGGCCGCCTGTCCTGCCCAAGCCGCCAGGGGCCGCAATCGCTGAGAGGTTGGGGAAGCTCCCGGCTGATAGCAAGCTGTTATCGCCGCTAGTAAAGACCCACTTCTTCCAGCGCCTGCCCACACAGGAAGGTGCACACCTGCCAAGATTCGTGACGGTTACAGCATCTTGCGTCACTCGGCACGGGCGAGGAAAGAGCGAAAGAGGGGGAGGAAAGTACAGTGTGGAGCGCACCTGCCAACACCTGCCAGTGAGCTGCCATTGCCGTCTCGGCAGCGAATCGCCGTGTCTAGAGTGCTTGTATTAAATACTGCGGATTGTGCAAATGGCTGCATTAATTGCGGCAGCAAACAATGAGAGCTTCATCTTACCCGGTTTCTGTGGATGAACAGCAATTCTGTTGAAAATGAAATATTTTTGAGATTGCTTTTCTGTCGTCTTTTGATATTATTCGCTTCCCATCCAGCGACATGGAGCCCCCATCAAAGTCATTTCTGATAACTCAAATATTTAACATACGCCTGCACAATACTACGATTTCAAAGGACAAACACGCAAAAGACGAATAAATGATACAAGGCTAGGAGAAGGAAATATTTTGAATAAAATTACGGGAGAAGCAATATAAAAACGACGCTACATTCCATCATCATCTGTTTGTTTGTTTGTTTTTTGTTGACTGCCTGGCGGGACAGTCTCCGCCTTTTAGATTATGACGCAGCGTGCGGTGCGGGAGCAGTTTCTGGCTCTTCTGCGGCAGCTTCGGGTACAGGTGCGGCGGCAGGAGCAGCTTCTGAGGCGGGCTCAGCAGCGACGGCCGGTGCAGGTGCAGCCTCTGCTGCCGGTGTCTCAACAGGAGCCGGCGCAGCAGCAACAGTCTCGACAGCTGGAGCAGGTGCTGCTACTTCGGTGACCGGGGCAGCAACGGGTTCAGGCGCGGCAACAGGAGCAGGGGCGGGAGCAGGAGCAGGTGCAGCGGTAGGCGCAGTAATCGGTGCAGGTGCGGGCGGGGGACCGTCGGCAGGCAGAGATGCAGGGAGGGCTTCAGGCTCGGGTTGGGGAGAGCCGGCTTCGGGGATGGGGCCGGTGGCGTTAGTCGGCTGTGCGGCAGGGGCGTTCAAGGGCTTGCGGCCGTGGACGACATAGCTGAGAGTGTTAGCAGACGAAGAATCGAGCGGAGCGAGCGAGGAAAGAGGGGAGACGAGCGCAGCGAGGACAGAAAAACTTACATGGGCCAGTAGGCGTGGACATTGGTGTCGCGCAGGACTTTGCGGGCCTTGCTGACGAGCACGAGCACCTCTTCGCGGGACCAGCCAAGCGCACGGGTGAGCGGCGCCAGCGAGCTGGGCTCGAGAGCCGAGTCCATGTTGGCCAGACTCCACATGCCGAGATCCTTGTACTTCTTGTCGCGGGGCCAGCGGT
This sequence comes from Ophiostoma sp. CBS 140.51, assembly GCA_029298735.1. NCBI lineage: Eukaryota > Fungi > Ascomycota > Sordariomycetes > Ophiostomatales > Ophiostomataceae > Ophiostoma > Ophiostoma sp. CBS 140.51. The sequence continues at coordinate 12,386 of JANSLP010000100.1, forward strand.
TGATGGGCCACTTGTAGATGGTCTGGGTGACGTCCTCGAAGCCGCACTGCTCCATCAGAGGCTTCCATTGCTGAGCGGACACGACAGGGCGGCCGAGCTTCTCCATAGATTCCATGACCAGACCCATCCAGATCCAAAGGTCCGAATCCTTCTTGAGGGTACCGTCGTCGCAGCCTATGGGCAGGGCCATGTCCTGGGCCTCGTAGTATCCGCCGGGCTCGAGGGCTTCGTAGGCCTTTTGCACGACGGCGCCGTTGTCAGTAAAGGAACCTGCCATCATTCGGGCAAAGATAAAGTCAAATGGACGGTCCCAGGTCCACTCCTTTTCGAGGTCGTCGATTTCAAAGTAGCAGTTTGGGGGGACGCTAAACATAAGAGGTGCGGTTAGACAAGATCCCCTCAGGGCACATGATTTTTGAAATAAGCGTCAAGGAGACATACAACTCCGGCTGCACTGGACTCAGGTCAACGCCAATGACTTCGGCATCAGGGTGGGCGTCGGCATATTCCATAGCCCAGATACCGGTACCGGTACCCAGGTCCAGGACACGACGGGCACCCTCGTTCTTGGGACACAGGCAGTGGTTGCCCTCGATTGTGAGCGTGAGCACATGGTGCTGAAGGTCTGTTGTTGTTAGAAGATGGGACGTAGAGGAGATAAAGGTAAATTGGGATATAAGCCTTACCTAGCCGTTCAATCTCTGCCTGTGGGAGTGCGAGTAATTGTCAGTAGCTGCCTCGTCTGATATTTGTCTGTGCCTCGTTTTGTGTTTGTGCCGGGTGATGGGTCACCAGTGACAAACAGTGCCGACGACATGATGTTCAAGTCCTGTCTTGGATGTTGTTCAAAGTACAAGACAGTCCCAGGGGGTAAACGCCTACCTCATCGTTAGGAAGGAAGTATTCTACAAATAGTTAGTAGGGCTACATTGAATTTTTTTTTCTTGGATAATTCTTGATATGATATCACTCACTTCCTGCGCTCATAGCGTGGTACGTGCGGCCATTCTCGTGCTGGTAGGCCAGAATGCTGGACCGCAGCGACGTGAGGGACTCGCGAAACGGCTGTTCGGGGCAGTTGTGTTATTAGACTGGTTGATTGGAGGAGTGGGTTTGACAGCGGGAGAGGTGCGCTAAGCGGTGGATTAGTGACCATCAACGGGACGGCCCTCCACGCTAAACCCCACCCTAAAAGGGACGAAGAGGATAAAAGCAGTGCAAAAAGGAAAAGAAAGGGAAAATAAGACATACAACATCAATTGCAGAATCGCCATCGTCAATGTCGGCATCTGCTACCTAAAAAAGAGAAAGAAGAAACCGGAAGTCAGTTTCGTGTATGTTGAACAACAGCTCAAGCGAGCGAAAGATGGCGGGCAAAAGGGCGAAAGAAGGCAAGTCGTAAAGGTGAGCAGCCGGCCAAGGACAAAAAAGAACCAAGGAACAACCAAGGAAGAGCGAAGGCGAAATGCAGCAAGGCGAGGAGAAGAGGGTGCAAAAAGGAAATAGTACCGGTAAGCGAGCGGTAGTGCGCCAGAAGAGAAGCGGATCCTTTTTGTGTTTGCACGACACGGGCGTCTCCTTATGTTTTCGTCGTTCCTTTGGCCGTCTGTCCTCGTCCTATCGCCTAGCTTCGAGTAAAGTACGGGTTATGGCACTCACAATTGGGTCATCGTGGTCGTCCGGATGGATATTGGCCGCGACTGCGCCGTCATCAAAGACAGGCGGTACCGCGCCGGCCGGCGGAGGAGAGGCCATGTTGGTGTTGGTGTTGGTGTTGGTGCTGGGTGAGTTTGTTGTGCAGGTGTACGGGGTGAGAGCGGAGTGATCGCTGCGAAGCGAGATGCGTGGCCGATCAGCCAGAGTGGTGAGAGAACGGGTCGGTGAGGTCGGTGTGCGCCCCTGCTGACAACCGACTGTTTCTTTTTTCTTTCTTTTTCTTCGTGCTTTACTTGTCCGGCGGAGAAAAAGAAAAACAAGAACCAAGACTTTGAGTTAGTCTGCCCCGAAACTGAAGCGAACGGGAACACGAAAATAAGGGGGACAGCAAAGTGGGAAGGGGAAGGGAGGAGGAGGTGCTTAAGCGAGACGTAGGAATTGGCCGACCGAGAATGAAAGGTCTATGGTATTACACCAGTGTACGTCGTAGGGAGAGGAAAAAGAAAAAGAAAAAAGAGGAGGGGGAAGAAATGAAGAGAAAGGAGTGGGCGGAGGGGAAGATAATAAGAGGACACGGGATGAGAGAGAAAGTGAAAGAGATGAAAAGAGATCGGAAGACGGGTAGATGGAGAGAGTGGGAGTGATGAGGAACGAAGAGATGGGCAGAGAGGGCGAAGAATGGCAAGAAAGAGAGGGCGACAGTGGAGGAAAATGAGAGAAACGTAGGACAAGAACGACCCAGGGACTCGGAGAAATAGAGTGCGTACGACGATGACAAAGTAGGTGTGGACGCGGACGCTGGCGACAGTCGAGAGTTGAGTTGAAGGATGGGATGCGCGATCAGGATGATGCAGGTGCAGATGCAGCAAAAATGGAAAGAGAAGACAAAAGGTGAAAAAGGCGAATAAAGATTATTGAAATGGTCGAGAGAGGGCAATGAATGAGCGAAACGCAGTCGAAAACAGGTCGAGAAGAACAGACGGTGGATGCACGTTGCAACGCGGAGCACGGAAAGAGATACGCGGCCGACGGAAGTGGACGGAAGTGGAGGAATGGTGAGAGAGTTGCGTGAGGAAATGGCGAGAGCGGGAGGGTTGAGATTGAGGACCATGGAAGAGGAGAGGAAAAAAGACGATGGAACGACGACAAACTGGACGTGAAGAACGTGGCAGCAGGGCGAATGCGACTGCGACTGTGGGCACTTTTGTTCTTTCTTCTCTTTTCATTTCTCTCTCCTCTTTGCTATTTCCCCCCTTTTCTCTTTACGCGTACGGGTTACGGCTACAGCCACGGGTTACGGAGAGTGGGAGGTGGGAGCATGGGAGGTCAACGTGTTGAGAGTGGTGGCTTTGTCTTTTTTCTTATGGTTGTGTGGTTTCGTCGTTTTCCTTCTTCATTTTCTTGTGACACATCACATTCTCGCCCATTTTGCAGAGCGGTCGTCGTCCGGGGTCGCACCGGTTTGGCAGAGGCGGCGAGCTGAAATGTTGGAGGAAAAGACGGAAAAGAGGAGAGGTGGTGTCAAAGAGGGGGACAACAAAAAGATATCGGCGTCAAACTAAGGACTTGAGATAGGCGAGAGAAGACAAGCGAGGAAGATGAGAATAGAAATAGAAAAACATGGAAGGGAAGAAAACAATCAAAAACAAGGGAGACAAGAGGCCATGGCCGAAGAGGAAACAAATACCGGCGGGGAACGAGAAAATGTGACGGGCCAACATTAAGACAGCGCCAGAGGCAGCATTAGACCATCCTCCTAGCATTAGCCGCGCATTGAGGAAGTGGCCGACAGGCGTGCGAAGGCATTTCAAGCCTTGCATGCCTTGATGTCCATACCGTAGTGCTCCGGCAGACAATAGACAACCGTTAACCTGCTTGGCCGTGCGGGAACGACGGGCGCTTGTCAAGCGATGGACGCGGACTAGACAGGAAGTGGCTTTACTGTTGTAGTGTCAGGATGAAAATACTCAGATAAATATGGGGGTAAAGGTAAAGCATTGGAGCTGGATGTTTTCTTGACCGCTTCTGTTTCTTCTCTTTGATCTTCATATTCTGTGCGACAACAGCCTGTCCTCTTTCTGCAGGGATTGTTCAGCTTCACAAATAAAGAGAAAGCTGTGCACACCTCGAAACCTTCTTTTTTCTGTTGGTCGAGCTGAAAAGCCTTTCAGAAAAGTCATGCCCTTTTTCTTTTCTTTTCCCTGCCTCCTCGTCCTCTCATAACCTCCCTTTCCTCTTTCGTCTGCCCTCTCTGCCTCTCTTCTCCCTCCTCGGCTTCAGCCTTTCTCTTATTCGCTCGCTTGGTCACCTGCATACGACATTTGCTTTTGGGGGCTTTTCGTGATTATTGTTTTTTTACTCGTGCATAATCTCGTTTGCTTGCAAATCGTCACCTAAGACACTGGACGTGCGCTCCAAAAGTCATCACATCGCTCATCACCCGCGCTATCACCTTTTTGTTTCTGCCTGTCTTATTCTCGTCATTTTCAGGGCAAACTGTCACTTTTCTTGGTGACCTCGGTGCCCTTTAACGCAGTGATGCATTTTCCACCACTCTTTTGACGTCCTCCCGCTCCCTCTTACTACTCTTCGACCAACCCTTTTGATCGTCACCCACCACACAGTTCTGTTAAATGCCTCCACTCTCAACACCGTCGAGGCTCGTTCCCGCCTGTCATTCATGCTTCTCGCTGTTTTGGCCCATCGCTCTGCAGGCACCGTGCAGGCTCTGTTCCGAGCCAATGACGACCCTCCATGAGTGGATGTCCACTGTCTTCTCAATGTCTTCAGTGTCTCCAGTGTTCTCCATCCACCGTCAATTACTTCCTCCAGTGTAGGCGGTCCACATCCGTCTTCCCTCAGAGCAGTTCCGCTGTAGCCTTGCCTTTTTGTCTTCTTGTCTTCTTGCCGGCTGGCAACTGGTCGCCTCGTGTCTGAGAGTGACAGCTCTCGGCCCAAACATTTTCAAGCCACCGTCGGATCTGTCTCGCTTGGAGCAATGCATGGTCAGATAGTATGCTTTCTTTTTTCTGATTCTGACCGTCTGTGTGTCTCTCACGACTTCCTGTTTTGCACATTCTGCACGTTGATTTCTTCTTTTGCGGCTATCGCGTTTTGCTCTGCTTTGAGTGTTCTGTAATGGTGTCCGTCCCCGGATATGTGAAGTGGCTCCACTGAAGAAAAAGAACGTTCTTCCAACGGCCACCAACGGTCAACAACCAACGGCAGAAGGACCAACACAACTTCCGACAGCCAACCCCAGACGACCAACACCCAACGTCAGCCCTCCCTCACATACTCGTAATAAAATCGTCAACAACCAACTGTGTGTTGTAAACATGCTGGTAGCAAACTCTTTTATTTACTTGCGTATTCACCAACACCATCACCAACGTCGGATAATAACGGACGTGGCACTCATTTTCTTCTGTCACTTCTTCCCCTCTCATCCTGTTCGCTATCTCGAGTATTCGCCCTCTCTCCGTATCATTTCCCTCCCTCGTTCCCCACCTGACCAGTCCATATGGATTCGTGATCCTGCCAGTCTTTCTTCCTGTCTCTTCCTCTGCACATCCTCTGCAAATCTCCCACGTCTTATTCTACTTTTGGTACAGTGGGGGCACCAGGTAGCAATCATGATGGAGCCATCGAGAGACACTTTGGCGCATCTCCTCTCAACGCCCCCTCTTGTGCTTTGCCCATCGAGCCAGTCCTATTGTTGTCGTCCTGTGTGGTCTCCATATTACCACCCTCTTCGGCCCATGCGACGCTGTATTTATCCCCCGTGCATCACTGATGAGTGCCTTGTTGAGTTTTCTTTTTGTCCAGTCCTGTCTGTCGAGATCCGTTTCCAGGCTGTCTTTGCTTCTTTTGGTTAAGAGCAATGCAACACCAGACACCTCTTTGCCGTCTTCGATACTCTCCCTGCATTTCTTTTTCCTTTTCTTTTTCTGCACCCTTTCCCTTTTCCATTCGCTGGGATTTGTCCTCTTCCTCCGTGCCCTCGTGGTTATCGTGCTTCTCCCTCTTCTTTTCTTCTTTCCTGCTCCTTCTTTTTTCTTTTTTTCCTTTTTTCTTCACATTCTTCTCCCTCGAACCTTGGCTAGCCTCTTCTCTCCGCCGTTCACCTCTTCCCGCGACTTTAGTTGGTCTTTCTCGGCCCGCTGCCCTACCCTAACGGCATCTGTAGCACCATCTCTTTTTCTCTTTTTTGAAAACAGCATTCCTCCGTACCATCTCCCAAATTGGGATCCTTCCGAAGTTTGTGAGCCATCGTCTCCTCTTCCCTTCCTATCACAGCCGTTTCCTGGCAAGCCTGGTTATGCCCCTCGTCTACTGGCAACCCTTTCACTTTCGCTTAAGTCTTGGGGCTTGTCCGCTATGGATGTGTTTATTGTAGCCCATGCCCTCACTAATAGTACAAGTGTCCTCTCGTGCATCGTATCTCGGTTGCCCCCTTTGTGATGCCACGCTCTCAACCTGGTTTTCTTTCCTGACAATTTCGCGAGTTTTGTTTCGTCCATCGGGTCACATCAAGCATCTTCGCATCGTTGGGTGCATCTCTTTGCACCCTTTCGTCCCGTCACATCCGTCGCTGCCCATTGTCTGACGGCCCGATGGGTCTCTTGTCTCTTGTCCCTTCACTGGTCTGACTGGTTTGACTGACTCTACTGGTTCGCTGGCTTGGGCTGCGTTCGTGCAACCATGCCTCCCAAACACTGGAACAAAAACAACAATTCACTTTTTTAGTCCTTTCTGTACCTTTGTACGCCCTGACGAGCAGTTTGAGTGGCTTGAAAAGCCTCTTTTTTCTTCTACGCCCGCCTGCCATGTTTTGACTACGTTGAGCAAAAAGAGAAATGTGACGTGAGCCGTAATAAAATACCATACCAAACAACACCCCAACTGGTGTCTTGCTGTCTGTATCTCTATGTGTCTCTTCTAATGATTTCCTGTGTTTTGTTCGTTCGTCGTTCATGGGTTTAAAAGACAAGCCATCTCCAGTTTTGTCCCAGCTCTATTTCTGTCCCGGCTTTCTGTTCGTGTCCTTTCCAGAACGACTCCTCGTGCAACAAGCCTATCCAAACGACTGGAACCAACCCGCTTCCCGTCCCCCTCCTCTCTGATTATTGCGTCTGTTATTGCGACGTTTCCTTGTCCGTCTCGCTGTTTCTGTTTTATCAGGCTGCCCCAATCTATTATTCCCACCCATCTTTTTGGTACTGACCCCCCTGCAAGACTGCAAGACAGGGTAAAACGCACGCACTTGCTGTCCCAATTTCTGCTTGTTTCCACTTTTGCGTGCAGAACCCGAGGAACCAGAGAGCCCAGAGCCCCTCAAGCCCCTTCCCATCCTTCAACCTTCTGTTCTCCCTGCCCAATCCTGCCCATTCCCAAGAGTTTCTTGTCTTCTCCGCCGTACGGTACTTTCTTTCGCCATCCTTTTGCTTGGGATTTCTTTGCTTATTTAATTCGGCTCCGTGGTCCAGAAGAGGGGGAGCTGGGCCCAAAGTAGTATTCCATCTGACTTGCGTCCCCAGTGCGCCGGTGCCAGCCATTTTCAGACTTCGTTTCTCTCCCTTTCCAACCTTTTCCTATCCTTCGCTTGCCCTCTTGCTTGACCCTTTCCCCGACGAGCTGACATTCGGGCTTCCTTCTGTCCTTCTGTATCCTTTTCGTTTTTTTTACGTTGTTCTGCTTCAGGATCTTTCCTTCTTTACGTATCTCGTGTCTCGTCTCTCGGTCCAGCTGTCATTGTTTTCTTTTTTTCTCTCGCCCCGATACTATCCCTTGAGTGTATCTCTCCCAGTCCTCGTCCTCTTGCCCATCCTCCTCGACGACATTCCTGTTCAATCTTTGTCATCTCTCGCTTGTCATATTTCATCTTATTTCCCCCTCCTCCTTCTTCTTCTCCTCTTCACCGCCCGCCCCCTCCTTCCCCTTTTTTTCTTTTCCTTTTCTGAGTTCTGTCTTTCCTCCTCTTTTTTTGTTCTCCGTTTCGTTCTCCTCCTCCTTCACCAACATATTTTTCGCCTCCAAATTCACTCACAAAAACGACGTGTAATATTTTCCCACTTTCTGGCCTTCGACTCGCAACCCTCAAACCTGGTAAATCTTTCTTGTCTCTGCAGCACAGGAAACCACCTTATTATTCCTTCCCGGCAAACCGAGACACAAAACAAACACACAAAGTACGGAAGAAACAAGACTCAGTCTGCAGAGGACAGCACAAAACAGACAGCAGAATACACAGAACATTCTCAGAGAACACAGAGAGCCCACTCATTCTCTTGAGTACCAAACATCAGACTCCAAACACCCTCTTCTGTCACACGGCGGGTGAAGTGACACCTTGTTGGGTTCTGTTGTCTTTGGCCATTTTTGTGGCTCGTCACTGTTCTCATTCCCGTCACAGCGGGTTCACTTACGTAGGTGTGTTCATTTTCTGCCCCCAGTTTGTCCGCTTTGCTGTTTCTACCTAGTTGTTCGACCTTGCTGTTCTTTGCTGTATTCACTGCAGACTGCACTGCAGACAATATACTGTACACCCCTCCCCCCATGTCCCTGTTGTGTGTTGTTTTTATCATTTATTCTTTTCTGTCACTGTCTAGTTCCCAAAAAACTGACTCGTCAAACGAAGCACAACTTCCGCCGGTGTCCCCGTACCAGAAACTCAGAAAGAAAGAAAAAAGAACAACGCAAAACAGTCCGTGCATTGACCTTTTTCGGTTTTGCTAACGATTTCATGTCAGTTTTTGTCTGGCTTCTATCAATTCTGCCAGTTTTCTGTCATATTTTCTGACGGCGAAAAAAAGAGTGGACTCACAGTACTCGGACTCTGCACTGTTCGTCTCCGGGCCTCTTTCTTTTTTATTTCATTATTTTTTTATTCCGCTCTTGCATTTGTTGCAGCTGTTTGCACTTGCATCCCACTGACCGTTTGGAGGACTGGTTTGCATTGATCATCATACGACTCTAGCCTACCATCTCGGGGATCCCTTTCCACCTCAACGCATCCAAATCACATCCATCCCCACTCGTCACCTTCCTCTTCTTTATTTTTCCGCTTTTTACCTCCCACCTTTCTCACAACAACCCCCACCTCTTCTCAATGGCCTGGTTGTTGGCCGCCGTGGGGGTCGCGGCCCTCGTCGCCTTCGTTTACTACGTCATCTCCGGAATTATCAGCTACCGTCGTCTCGGCCACATTCCTGGTCCGCGGGTGGCCGCCTGGACGGACTTGTGGCTCGTGCGCGGACAACTGAGTGGGCAACTCAACTTTACGCTCCAAGACGTCAACCAGAAATACGGCAACCTTGCTCGGATCGGTAGAAACTGGGTGGTCTGCGGTGATCCGGACGAGCTGCGGCGGATCTGGGGTGTGCGCAGCAACTACAAACGGGCGTACTGGTACCGCGGTCTGCGGGTCGACCCATACCGGGACAGCACCTTCTCGACACTCGACGACGCAGAGCACGACGTGCTGCGGGCAAAGCTGCTGCCCGGCTACGGCGGCAAGGACGTGGACAACCTGCACGACATTATCGACGCCCAGGTAGCCGGCTTCGTCAAGCTTCTGGAAGACAAGTACCTGGCTGTGGAGGGCGAGGGCGAGAACGAGAAGAACAAGGGCGAAAAGGGCACACACAAGACTGTCGATCTGGCGCGCAAGGTGCAGTTCTTTACACTTGATGTGATTTCGGCACTGGCCTTTGGCAAGGCGTTCGGCTACCTGGACGCCGACTTTGACAAGTTTGGTTACATTCGCACGACGGAGAGCACCGTGCCCATTCTCATGTCGACTGCCATTCTTCCCTGGATTGTCGACACGCTGCAGTCGCCGTACCTGCGCCCTTTCCTGCCCAACGTCCGCGGTATGGTCGGTATCGGCACTGTCATGAACCTGGCTCGCGAGGCAGTCGATGCTCGTTATGGTGACCACGCGGTCGTCAAGCGTGATATTTTGGGCTCTTTTGTTGCCCACGGTCTGGGTCGCGACGACGCCGAGGGCGAGGCTGTTGTCCAGATCATTGCCGGCTCCGACACGTCCGCCACCGCCATCCGTTCGACCCTGCTCTACATAATCACCAACCCTCACGTCTACACGCGGCTCCAGCGCGAAATCGACGACGGCATCCGTGCCGGCCGCATCAGCAGCCCCATCTCCGACACCGAGGCCCGCAATTTCCCCTACCTCCAGGCCGTCATCCGCGAAGGTCTGCGCATGTGGCCTCCTGCAACCGGTCTCCTTCCCAAAGTCTCCAAGGCTGACGACACCATCTGCGGCTACCACATCCCTGCCGGCACCTCCGTCGCCTGGGCGCCCTGGACCGTCATGCGCAACAAGGAGATTTTCGGTGACGATTGCGAGCTCTTCCGCCCTGAACGCTGGATGGGCATCTCTGCAGACCACTGGAGGGCCATGGACCAGACGGTGATGCTCGATTTCGGCGGCGGCAGCCGGTACGAGTGCCTGGGCAAGAACATTGCCATGATTGAGCTCAACAAGGTATACGTGGAGCTGCTGCGGCGGTTTGACATTATTCTGGTGGATCCGGCACACCCGTGGAAGTCGTTTAATGCGGCCTTTTTCATCCAGAGCGACATGAACGTCCGCATCACACTGCGGGAGGAGGCAGTGAAGGCATGAGGAGACGGGAGAAAGTGCGGAGCAACGAGATAGGAATGGGAGAACTCGGGAGTGACGGGGGTTGAACTAGGGCGGCAGACTGAGCAGCTACGCGATACCCCAATAGCGATATTTTCATTGGGAGGAACTTTGTTTTGATTTTGATTTTGATTTTGATTTTGATTTTTCTTTTTATGAACGGCTTCTGAACGAATGTCTTGTGTATTTTGTTTTGCTTTTATTCTGTGCACACTCCTGTATCTCTCTTGACTAGCGACTTCGTTTATGTTTTCATCCAAGATACCATTTTCTTGGGCGGCCCGGCTCTGCTTCTTCTTCTTCTGATTTTTACCATCAACAATTGTCATTATCTCGGTGGCTATTCTCACTAAATCTCACGATAGCGCTCGAATTGATTTACACTGCATTAGCCTGCTAAGTTACAGTGCTCTCCACTAAATACACCATGAAAGCTTGTTTTACCCACGCGCTTTTTCTCTCCGCTCCGCGCCGTAAACGGAGGACAGATACCCCGTAATCCGGCCCAAAAAGGAAGGTCTTTGCCCGGCCTAGTCAGTGCCGTGTGCCACGCGGATGTCGCTGTCAGTCAGCTGTGTTGTTGGTTGCTTCGGGATTTTTGGCGGCCGTTGCCCCTCTCCTGACTAACAGCAACGCCTGTATCTACAGCGCCTTCAGCAGCATCTCCATCGCAAGTGCCGGTCGGCTTACACCAGACCCCTCCTTCCTTTTCTAGACATCAACTCCTCATCTGCCCCTGAGCCTCTTCAACCACAAAGATAAGAGGGCAAGTGCTCGCTGTCTACAGAGAACGTCGGCATTTATTGCACTCTACAATATCACAACACCACACGCCCGTCACAATGCCACGCCCCGTCATTGCTGTCGCGGGCCTCGCCTGCGAAACGAGCACATTCACACCATCACGCACCGATGCGCCCGCCTTCCACCCACAACGGGGACCTGACGCCGTCGGCATCTACCGTTTTCTCGATGCCGGCACACCACTTGCTGAAGCGGCCGATTGGCGAGGTGCCCTGATTGGACACGCCCTGCCTGGCGGGATGATTAAGCGGACGGCCTACGAGGAGTTGGCGACTGAGATTGTAGAGCGCCTACAGGCCACCGTGGCCGGAACCAAGATTGACGGTCTCTGGTTTGATATCCACGGTGCCATGGTGGTCGAGGACCTGGACGACTCCGAGGCAGATTTGTTGAGACGCGTGCGAAATGTCATTGGCCCCGACGTCGTCGTGTCGGCATCAATGGACCTCCACGGCAACGTCTCGCGCGAGCTGGTGCACATGCTGGACCTGATTACCTGCTACCGAATGGCGCCGCACGAGGACGAGCTGGACACCAAGGAGCGAGCTTGCAAGAATCTCGTCGACTGTTTGACACAAAAGCCTGGGAAACGGCCCATCAAGGCTTGGGTGCCTGTGCCCATCCTCCTGCCTGGCGAACAGACATCGACCCGCGACGAGCCTGCGAAGCACATTTACGCAGCCGTCCCTACAGTGGAAGATTTGCCCGGAATCCTGGACGCCGCCATATGGGTCGGATACGCTTGGGCCGACGAGCCACGCAACCGGGCGGCCGTGGTGGTGACTGGGTGGCATACAGAAGCGGTGGCAGCCGGCGCAGAGCGGTTGGCCCGCCTCTTCTGGAAAGCACGTGCCGAATTTCACTTTGTGGCACCAACAGGAACACTCGACGAGTGCTTGGACAAGGCGTTCACTGCACCGTCTGCCTCTAAACCGTTCTTTGTCTCTGACTCAGGAGACAACCCGACAGCAGGCGGTTCAGGTGATGTGACGTGGGGTCTCACACAACTGATGAAGCGGAAAGAGTTGACACGCAAAGAGAACCAGCCTGTGGTTATCTACGCCAGCATTCCCGGCCCGGAAGCGGTGCGAGCGGCAGTGGAAGCCGGTGTTGGCAAAACTGTTACGGTCACAGCCGGTGCTGCCGTTGATAATCTGCACGCCGGGCCTATCACATTGACCGGCGATGTCGTTGCCATCAAACAAGGTGATAAGCATGCCCGGACAGAGGTTGTCCTACGTCCAGAGGGTACGTCTCTGTACGTCATTGTCACAGACCTCCGCAAACCTTACCACTATGAGCGCGACTTTACTGAGCTCAGCCTCAAGCCACGAGAAGCCGACGTCGTCCTCGTCAAGATTGGCTACCTAGAGCCGCAGCTGTACGACATGGCGGCTGACTGGATGCTAGCATTGACGCCGGGTGGTGTCGATCAGGACCTGCGGCGGCTGGGCCACACTCGGATCCGAAGACCCATGTTTCCGTTTGACGGAGACTTTAAATCGCCGCCAGACCTATCGGCTCGGTTGATTCCCCTGTCGACGGAGCTATTGACAGGGCCGGATGAGTGAATGAAGAGCGAGTAAGGGCTGTTATCTTTGCAGAACGAACCAATGTAATCAAAGCGAATGAGCCGAAATGCGTCAGATCTTTAAAACCATGAAAGTGCCCGAACATGAATGGACATGCTTGATTCTCCGTCTCAATCTCCGTACTTCTCAGTCTGCCGTCCAGCTACCGGACTTGCGAAAAGTGGCCGATATTGCTTGTGTCCATGTTGATCGACAAGTCTGTGTGTGGGTGTCAGCAACTCGTAAATACGAAGAAAACACTCGAGCTCACAGATAGGTCAAAGGCAAAAACGGAAGGTTTATAGGCGTGTATTCAGGTATTGTTGGAAGACGTCGTTGAAATGAAAATTGGATGTAAAGACTAGTGAAATTACATGTTGACGAGGATCCAAAATTCATATTTATTTCGCGATTATTTTGATCTTCAATTTGATTAAGTTCAACCGTTGAGAAATTCAAAGTAATTCTATAATAAAGTAGTCCACGTAACAATAAAGGAAAGTATTTTTTAAAAATTATTTCTGGCAGATAATTCGATCTAATACAAAAATCCCATTGTCGTTGAAAAGCATGCTAAATCTAAACGAGGCAATTGGAAGATTTTTGTCGACGGTAAACTGCGATACCGCAGAGCTCTCCCCGGAGCTTCCTCAAAATAGTTTGCGTTATGACATCACAGGGTGTTTCTGTAGGGGACATGCACCCACCACGCTCTTCCATAGCCCACTGAAAGTGTGGGGCTGCACCCACTGAATCCACAAAAACGCTCGCCCGCTCGGCTCCTTCCGACCCCGACCGCCAAGACCGAATGCGCGAGCAGTGATCCGCAGGGAAGGTTCGAAAAAGAAGATGCTTAGGGTAGGTGCGATGAAGCAATGTCTTTTGTGGTTCTCTACGACGTACATTCTCTCAATTCGGCACATCGTCGAGCAATCTGCATTTCCTTCTCCTCTTTAAAAAAAAAAAAAAACTCCGTCCAAGGAGCTCAAAAACCCGTCCTCCGTGATTTGTGCTCATGGCCAGGTAAAGTTGCCGTTGAAGTAGCCGTAGTTCCGCGTTATTGTCGTCTAACACGAGCATTTGACCAGGTGAGCAATATTTCTCGTCCTCTGTTTTCGACTTGTGTCGTCTTCTCCTTTGTATGTCGTAGCTCTATGTAGTTTCCTGTTGTTTCCAGAGCACTAAAAAAAGTCACCGAGCTCGGCACCGACACCGTAATCGCCGCCTTCGCCGCTGTTCGACGAAACCTAAAACGCCCTGACTAGCGCTGAAAACTTCAAAAACTTTCAAAATGACCACTGTCTATTCGTAGTTTTTGTTGCTTTTGTCGCTATCGGCCACTGTCAGCCAGTGTTAAGTTCGAGTCATTCATGTCACTAGCACTACTACACGGCTGTCTGCTACCGGCAACGGCGACCCAGCAATGCCAAGTTTTTTCTAGAGGGCAAAACCGGCGTTGCAACGGAGTTTTTTTTTCTGAAGCGCCGGTTTACACCCAAAATTAGTAGAAAAAGTAGTAAAAGAATTTGAAGAATGGAAGAATGTGGAGCCCAGTGGCAAACGCGTCGTCCCGTTGTCACCAGTTCCTGAGTGGGAGCCTTTTTGATAAAAACAATTAAGAAGGTCGTCATGGAAGCTTTTTTGAAGTTGCATTCTGTTTTCTGAATTGGCGACATTGACTTTTGTCTCAACAATTCGACATTCCTCCCACGACAATTGACGATTGTCTTACAGACGACCACTTACATCTTTACTTACACGAACACTACGTAACAAAACATAACAACAGCCCCCAATGGCCGAACCGAAAGACGAGGCCAAGCCGGCCCCGATACCCGACGATGAAAATGACGACGAGTACGAACGCCTTGAAGATGTTGGTGCCCTGAGCCCAGACGAGCTCGAAGACGAAGAAGACGACGGTGAGGCCTCAGCACCAACACCACCAGAAGAAGGCTTCGATGGCCACCGTCCTGTCCTCTTCCGCACGAGAACATCACGAACCTCGCGCACCAGCTTGTCACGACGGACCACGGCAGAAGCAACGGGCGCAAACACAAATGGAAACGCCACTACGACACCCAGCAACCGCCGTAGAGGCAGCGCTGTTAGTTGTACTGGCGTCTCTCGCTCCCAAACCATCTTGTCCCGCATCCGCTCCCGACCGACTCTTCCCGGCGCCCAGAACAACGGCACACCTTCCTTTGCCCACCCCTTGGGCCGTGTCCAGACCACAAAGGACGTTCTCGTTGATTTTGACGGGCCCGACGACCCATACCGGCCCATCAACTGGCCCACCAAGAAGAAGATTGTGACGACCATGGTGTATGGTTTCGTGACGATGACGGCAACGTGGGCTTCCTCGGCATACTCGGCGGGAACGCCTGAAGTGGCAGAGGAGTTCCATGTGTCGGAAGAAGTGGCGACGCTGGGTACGGCATTGTACCTCGTTGGCTTCGGTGTGGGCCCGCTGCTGTGGGCGCCGTTGAGTGAGGTTTACGGACGGCGCATTGCGGTGCTGACACCCATGTTTGTTGCTGTCTGTTTCTCGTTTGGTAGCGCCACCTCCAAGGACTTCCAGACACTGATGCTCACACGTTTCTTTGGCGCATTCTTTGCCTCGGCACCCGTCACAAACACAGGCGGTGTATTGGGCGATCTGTTCTCACCTGCGTGGCGTGGTATCGCCATGGCGGGTTATGCCATGGCTGTCGTCGGTGGTCCTGTCCTCGGTCCTATTGTGTCGGCTGCCGTCGTCATCCAGCCAAACCTTGGCTGGCGCTGGACTGAGTACCTCACAGGCATCCTCCAGGCTTTCGTCTTGGTCATTGCCATTATCGTCCTCGACGAATCCTACGGCCCTGTCCTGCTCGTCTACAAGGCCCGCCGTCTGCGCCACGAGACGGGCAACTGGGCTTTGCACGCCCGCTTCGAGGAATGGGATGTCAGCATCGGCGAGTTGGCCAGCAAGTTCTTGATCCGGCCCATCCAGCTCATCCTGACGCCCATTTGTTTCCTGGTGGCTCTCTATGCCAGTTTCTGCTACGGTATTCTCTACATGCAGCTCGGCGCCATTCCCATCATCTTTGGCGAGATTCGCGGCTGGGGACGACTCGTGGCCGTCCTTCCTTTCATCTCGATTCTTCTTGGTGCCACACTGGGCGCCGCCGCCAACGTCTACAACCAAACTCTATACAACAAAGCCTATCACGCCGCCGGCAACCGTGCTGTCCCCGAAAAACGTCTGCCGCCCATGATGGTCGGCTCTGTCCTGTTCAGTGGCGGCCAGTTTTTGACAGGCTGGACGGGTGCCCGCACCGACATCCACTGGATCGTGCCTTGCATTGGTCTTGTCATGATGGGCACCGGCTTCTTTACCATCTTCCAGGCCGCCCTCAACTATCTGGTCGACACCTTCCAGGCCTATGCTGCGTCCGCCATTGCTGCCAACACCTTCTTGCGCTCGTGTTTCGCCGCTGCTTTCCCACTCGTCGTTAGCCCGCTGTTTCACAACCTGGGTGTCGGTCCTGGCTCCAGTATTACGGGTGGCTTTGCTGCTCTGTTGATTCCTGTGCCTTTTGTCTTTTATATTTACGGCAAGCGCATTCGGGCACGGTCAAAGTGGTCCAAGGCATCGGTGTTTGATTAAACGATCTCGGACGAGCATGCAGACGGAGAGAAGAGGATGAATCGTACTGCAAACTAGAATGCAATAATCTTTAAGTCATAGACTGTACATAGCCAATTGATACCCATTTTCGTTGTCATAACCAATCCTTTCCGCCCCTCACACCTTATTTCTCGCCGTCACTCGGGTGTACACCTCGCTCGGCTTGTTGAACCAGTAGTTGTGTGTCTTCCACGACCGTTGAGGTTCCACCAGCTCCAGCTTGTACTCCCGCAACAGCTGCGGAATCATCTTGTACATCTCACACAGCGATATGTTCTTGCCAATGCACGTCCGCGCTCCACCGCCAAACTGGAACATGTAGCGCTCCATGTTGGCTGCTTCGGGCCAGAACCAGCGCTCAGGCACAAACTCGTCGGCGTCGGCACCAAAGATGGTCTGATCACGGTGTACAACGGCCGCGTTGACACCCACTCGCACGCCTCCCGGGAACCACTGACCAGCAATCTGACAGCCGCCTGCGGGAACATGACGAGGAAGTGTGAGTCCAACACTCGGGTGCAGCCGCATACCCTCCTTGATGCAGGCGTCCAGATACTTGAGGGATGATGCCTCCTTGTAGCGGATGAATGGCGTGCTCAGCTCACCACTCGCTGTTGCCTCGTCAATATCCCGTGTCAGACGGTCGTAGGCCTCGCGGTTCTTCATCAAGTGGTAGAGAATCGACGAAACAGCAGCGGCAGTGGTGTCTGACCCGGCAAACAGCGCCACGTACACCTCGACCTTGACTTCTGTGAGGCCAAAGTCAACCTTCTCACCCTTTTCCCGCATCGTTGAAAACAGGCTGGACAGAATGTCGCTAGGTTCGTTGGCGTTCTTTGCCAACAGAGCTTCTCTTTCCGTGATGCACTCCGCTGCAGCATTGTCAATGTCCGTCAACGATGTGAGCGCCTTGAGGACACGCGGCTGCACAAGTGCACCGCCCATCAAGAAAGGTGTCCGCAAGTAGGTCGGCATAACGCTGGCAGCGCACAGAATGGGCAACAGCAAGTCCAAAGCCTTGATGTATCCCCGGTGGTCGTGTCCGGCCTCCAGGAAGCCAAACATGCGGCTGAAGAAGAGCTGCCCAACCACGTCAAAAGCGTACATCTGTGACCATGCGGCCATGTCCAACGTCTCGCCCGACTTGGCAAACGCGGCCATCTTTTCCATCAACACGGCCGTGCAGATATCGATGCTGTCCTCGGAACGGGCAATGCTCGACATCGAGTACAGGTTGTTGGTGATCTTGCGTCGGCTTGCGTGCAGCTTTTCGTCCAAGTTCGAAAAGGCATCGGGATATTTGCACCAAGCAGGCCGCCATGTTGTATAGAAGTCGGTCTAAACGTCAGTGACGAACAAATAAAAAAATATTGTGCACCATGTACTTACCTTGGTAAACCCAGAGTTGATGCCATAGATGATCTTGATGGCCTCGGGATCGGAGATGGCCACTTCATTTGGTGCGATCCGGATAATTTTGCCCAGTTGGTTGTGCAGTTTCCGCTGTGTCTTTTCGGACTCCGCCTTCCGGATCTGGCCCACCATCCAAAACCGTGACACCGACGCCCAGAATGGACCGGGGTACTTGGCAAGTGGGTGGAAGAAGCGGGCATATACGACCCAGGCTGCCCAGTAGACGACCAGGACGGCCGCCAAGTATCCAAACAGCCCGGCCACAGACGGCCGGGGGATATGTAGGAGAGATGAGTCAAGCATGGTGAGTAAAGGAAAAGGACATGGACAGAAAAATGAAATGGCAAAAATCAAATGTATTGATTTAACAAGTAAATATGTGGTCCAAAGAGCCTCAACTGAATGAGCGCCTCAATGTAAATAATGAAAACAACTAGGTAGAGATACAAGAAGGACAGAAATGGGATAGAGCAAATAATATATACGGCAATTCTATTACACCCCTTTCTTCCCATCTCCTCTGTCTTTCCTCGTACTCGTACTTTTGAATATCCTGTCATCCCAACTGTATCTCAGCAGGTAATGTTGGTCTGCTAGGATGGCTGAGACATGGCGCCCACTTAGCTACGTGCATCAATAGACAGTGTGCTGGTGTTGACCACTCTGCAGGAAGCTCCGTTGGACTCTCTTTGGGAAGGTCGTTGGACAAGGACGGCACCAATAAAACGTCTAGGGACCATCTAGGCGTATTCATGTGTATCCAGCCGCACGATGACCACTTTTAAGACCACTTAAGACCACCCCAGATTACCCCAGATTTTGGTATCAGTCCGTTCCACCAGTGTTAATCCACTCCTAAGCCCGTCCCAGGACATCGACAGACCTCTCCCCAGAGTCCCCGGACTTGTCCCCACACCCTGGGAGCGGGCCATCTCCTCTTTTCCTTATTCCTTGGTGCTGGGTCAGGGCCGGCGTCCCAGCTGAATGTAGGCGGGCGTTGGGGTCCTGTTGGCTTGCTGTTGGCAATTGGTGTGTCTGTTGGTGGTGCTCCTGTTGGGGTCTTGTCTGTTCTCAGCTAGTGGGGACCTGTCTGTATTCGAACCTTTCATGGAGTTTTGACGCTGGAAAAGCAAGCCACTGTGGACATTTCCCGCGCTCGACTTTTATAGGAGTGAGAACATACACTCACCACTTATACGGAAATCAACAGGAGAGAACAGTCAAATACACACTCTCACGCACTCAACACACAATTGTGGATGATCACGGGGTCGAGGTCAAAAAGAGGGGAAAGACGACCACAGAATCGGCAATTCGAAAGTGTGGATGAGTTCCTGTTGACACACTCCCAAAATGCAAACAAAAAACAGACCGGTATATTGGCATCACGATCGTACATTTTTGATTTCACATAACAGAGGCGGAATATGTCCACACCCCAGATTGAAGAGAAAGCAGAAAACTCCAGGCGAAAAAAACAAACAAACAGAAAACACCATATCCAAAACCAGCATAACCTAAACCAGGAAAATTCAAAATTCATAACCAATCCATAAGCAAGTCCAGGCCCCAAAATTCCAAGCCCATTCCCAAAATATCCAGATATCCGTGATCACCGTCGAATGACCCCATCCTTAGGAAGTTTCCATTATCATTCTTCTGCTTTCTCATTGCTTTGTCACTCGGCGACGACGTCACGCCGGACATGACTCGGCATTGACGGTCGTTCCTCTCAGCCTCATCTGCCTCTCCTTCGTTGGGGAGACGTCGTCGGGCTACATGGCAATCCCGCTCCGCTCCGGTCCCATGTCCGGTGGACAAAATTGCCGAAGCATCCTCGAGCAGTAGGAACTCGCTTTGCGACACCGGAACTCGGTCACTAGCGCATTGAGCAGGGCCATGTCCTGGCCGGCGCAGTTGACATTTTTGACACCACTGCTGCGGATGGCATTGCTGACAGTGTTGCTGATGGGCGGCGGGATGACGGGGTCCGGGGTGACGTTGGCCGCCGCTGTACCCGGTGGCGGTGGGAGACCGTCGTCGTTGGCGCCACCACGGATACGGGCTAGAATAAAGAAGGCTACAAGGCAGTATTCAGGTGCATGGCGCATGAACCCGACAGCACGGGGCCAGCCACCACCACCGCCGTTGTTCGACGCGCCACCGTTCATGGACGCTGCCGCTGTTGTTGCCGTCGTGGCGTGCATCTCGTAGAGCTCCTGGTCACGGTAGGCTGAGGGCCACAACCGGATCCAGTGGCGTAGACCGGTCTGAATCAGAGCGGCCTCACCGCCCGGACCGGAAGTGTAGAGCAGCGACGTTTCCACTTTAAAGGTCATGGCGTAGAGGGCGGAGACAATAGTAAACATGTTTAGCACACTGAGACGTGAAAAGGCTAGCTCGACCTCGCGCGACATCGTGCCGTGACAGAGGGTTTGGACCGCCGAGGCAATCGTGATGGGCGTACTACCCTTCTTGTTGGGCGTGCTACTGCCCGTGATGGCGGCGTTGGCGGTACGCCATGCGGACAGTTCGGCAAAGCAGGCATCGGCAGTCTCGGCACGGAAGCACGACTCGGGTGAGGCGAGGTCGGTCTGCAGTTCAGGAAGGACCATACGCGGCGGGTGGCGGTAGAATAGAGCGTAGGCCGAGTCGAGTGCAAAGATGTACGACACCGTGCGGATTAGTGACTCGCGCAGGATGTACTCGTTCCAGTCAAAATTCTCGCGGGAGTCGGTACGGACGGGCTGAAGTGTTGCCGAGTTGCAGCCAATCTCGCGGGTGATGCTGACAACCGCCGTGTAGCGGTCTTGGCGGGCACGGCGTTTGGCACGGGGTGTACCCTCCCATGTCTGGTAGAGACACACCAAGAAGGCAGCCTGTAAGCGGGCCAGCTGGGCATTACGCTGGGTGGGGTGTGTCGAGTTCTGCCAGGCGAGCATCATGTTGGCGGCCGGGTCGGTGCAGTCTTCGTGGTCGCAGTCCTCATTATCACAGTCGTGGCCGTTGTTGTCGGCGCCGCTCTCGCCGGATTCGTTCCGGTTGCTGTCGTCGTCGTCGTTGTGGTCGTCGTATTCTTCAACATCGTCCTGGTCCTGACGGAAGACCATCTCCTCAACGGCGTCAAACCAGAGTCCGGGAACGGCCATCTGGCCCCGCCGGCCACGACCACCCTGCAGGTGGTTGAGGTGGCTGTGGAGGTGGCTGTTGTGGCTGTCGTCTGGTGCCAGGCAGGCACCAACTAATACCATCGAAGCCAGCAGCATGGTCGGTGCTGTGGCGGGCGTGAAAGATGGTCCATGGATGGTCGGGCTGTTGGGGTACCAGAAGGACCAGAAAAGGGCCAGGCACTTGTGGATGTTGGCGGGGCGGAAGAAGTCGTAGCAGAGCGTTTCCATGGCCGGAGACCAGCCTTCGTCGACCTTGCTTTTTGTCGACTTCTTGCCAGGATTTGTTTTGGAGGTTGTTCCCTTTGTTGACTTTGCGCGTCCCTGCCGGGCTAAAGTGACCTCGCGGATCTGCGAGACAATGTCGTGCGTCTTGGCCAGCAGGCGTGTGTTGTCGTCGTCGTCGGTGGCCGCGGCACCTAGAGCCAGAGGCGACCATCCAGACCATGCGAGGCTGGCAGCAGACCGGCCACCGAGACCGCTGGCGTTGACGCGACCCATGCCTAAGATGAGCTTCTCCTGGCCGACCTGGGCAATGGTGCGGCGCTGTTCTTGGCTGCCGCAGTGGAAGGAGTCGACGAGGCCGCTGGTGCGTGTGATGCGCTCGAGGAACGAGAACTCGCACAGTGCCGATAGGTCGACCTCGGTTGGACGGCGGATAAGACGCAGCATAAGAGCAGAAGATTGCTGGAAAGACTGCTGCTGGTGTTGCTGCTGCTGCTGCTGCTGCTGCTGCTGTTGAATGTGGTGGTATGTGGCGGTGGGTTGAAGATATGTGTACTGCATGTAGTCCGGCTGTGGTGGCATCATGGATGGAGCTGTTGTCGTCGCCATGGATGTAGAGGCTGCTGCTGCATCGGCTGGGTTCATGCCGACATTAAAGACGTCCGTCAAGTCACCGGTCGGTGCACTGAGACCGAGGTCCATATTCAGGTCCAGGTTGTCGACAGTCACGCCGTCCATGCCGACAGCATTCATGTCTACGCTGTCCAAGATCCAATCAATCTCGTTGGATGTGAACAGAGGTAAAGACGGATCGATATGTTGTTGCTGTTGCTGAGGCGTGTTGTCTGCATCGCCAACGATACTTGTTGTGCTGGCCGAGCTATTTGTCCGAGCTGCGCCGGCGACGCTGGCCGTCCCCGTACTTGTCGACTCGGAGGATGCTGGCGACGTGGTGTCCATGGTGTCGACGATTGTGTCCACAGAAGGGTCTGGAATGCTGACGATCGTGTCCACGGTTCCATTCGCTAATGTTGTCGAGGAAGTCGTTGGCACCGCACGGGTGTAGGTGCACGTCCGCTTGCTTCGGACACAAGTCTCGCACGGGTCGGTAAAGGT
This sequence comes from Ophiostoma sp. CBS 140.51, assembly GCA_029298735.1. NCBI lineage: Eukaryota > Fungi > Ascomycota > Sordariomycetes > Ophiostomatales > Ophiostomataceae > Ophiostoma > Ophiostoma sp. CBS 140.51. Next base: position 34,676 of record JANSLP010000100.1, read on the forward strand.
ACAGGCGCGCTTGAGACGACAGCAACGGTCGCAGGCTTGCGGTTTGCGGCCGCGCGTCTTGGGCACGACCTGCGGTGTCTCGAGAGCCTGGCGTCGACGGACAGCACATGTCGTCCAGTGGCGCTTGAGCGAGTCGCTGCGGTTGAAGAGGCGGGCACAGAAGAGACAGGCGAAGCCCTTGTGCTTGGGGTCTTTCTTGCGCACCTTGGCATTGGACGGCGGTGCTGTTGAGGCCGTCGTTGGTGTTGTCGTCAAAGAAGATGTCGTCGAAGTCGATGCATCCCTCAAAGGATCCATTGCGGCCGTTGCATCCAACGGCCGCTTCGCGTCGGTCGTCTCCATGGTTGTGGGATAGCGGGAACCAGGCGTCGGATTTCGAAGCCGTTGATGTCGTTAACCGTGTCAATGTTGTCGCCGTTTTGAAGTCCAAAATAACGACAGTTCAAAGTTGAAGTTCGAAGGAATCCAGTTTAATTACGGATCTCAGCCGTAGGAAGGAAGGAGCTAGGGGAAGTGAGTGACAGTGAGCGAGACACAATTAGACACAGACAGGGAGAAACTCTCTTTCGTCCTTCAGTATTCCTTCTCGGTGGAATCTGGGGAACCAAAGACAAGCGAAGAAAAGGAGAGAAATGCGGGGAAGTTGACTGGCCACCCGATTTCGAAAGAGCAAGAAAGCCAAAAGAGAGGAGCCCAAAAAAAGCCAAGAGCGGCGAGCCTGCCTGTTGAGGCCTGTTGAGGGCTGCGAGTGGCTGGCACTAAGGCAAGTGGAAAAAGTGTAAATAGTGGGAATGGAAGGTGCGACGGGCGATGCACTGCAAATGCAGCTGAAAAACAGTGCAAAACTGCTGCGAGACGAGGAAGGCGAGACTGGCCTCGAAGTCGGAGTAGCGCGAATTGGCAGGTGCGAACGCGCGAATGGGGGATCGCGCTTTCCCTCCCAAAGCTCAGAAGTCCTGGGTCGCCACCCAGCCGCCCCTTTGGCCCCAAAGAACCAAAACGCCCCCTAAGAAAAAGCAACTTCTTGTTGGTCCATCACAAAGACACAATGGAAATCCGAAATAACTCCAACGAACCGCACCAAACGCACACAAGCGCACCCAAGGCATCCAAACCTGGTCATGCACCTTTCGACCGGCCAAGCCCGAATGCTGTACCACATGCCTGGGTCGGACAAGATGTGATAGCGGGATATTCCCACACATCCCTTGCCCCGTTGTTTCTGTTTCTGAAGTGAGTTGTTGACATCGTGACTTGATTTACTTGCAGGTGGTGCTTCAATTGGCTTTGTATTTAATGTTGATACTGATTGATTCTCTGCTTTCTATGTACAGCCTGCTACGCATTTACAATGTCCACTCCTCCTTCTTATAGTTCTTGGGCCACACGCCCGACTTGCCCGGCGCCATGATGCCATTCGGGTCGACGGCGTTCTTAATTACCTCGTTGAACCGCAGGAAGCTGCCGTTGTTCCAGTTGTACGTGCCCATAATCTGGTCCATCACCGCCAGGTGCGTCCGGTACTCGCCCCAGCCGCGCCGCGCGCAGTCGTCAATCAGCGTCCGGATCAGCCAGTGCGCCCGCCGCTTCTGGTCCTCGTCGCGCTTGTTGAAGACAATGCAGACAATGTGGTGCATCTCGCGCATGCCAATGGTGAATGTGCCAATGAAATCGAGCTGGGCCTCTTCGCAGCGCCGGCGCGTCACCTCATACTGGGCCACAGCATCCTCGCCCTGGACGGGCGCGATGGGACTGAAGAACAAATGGGCGCCATTTGGCAGCCACGAGACCCAGCGCAGCTCTTCAAAGGTCGGGATGCCCTGCATCGTGAGGTCGCGGATGCGCAGCACCGAATTCTCGGGAACGTCGTCCTTGAAGTAGAACTTGGCGCCCGGGATGGCCGAGAACGAGCCCTTGATGGCCGCCCACAGGGCATTGCGCACAGGCTCGGGCCCGTACAGCGCCCCATAAAAGTTCCAGCGGCCCAGGTTCAGCTTCTTGGCAATGGCGTCCAGCTCCTCGTCGCCCAGCACGCCCTTGGTGTCCGTGTAGTCCGTCTTGGTGCCCATGACGGCCGCGTCCATCAAGATGTGGCGTATCGTTGGCACGTTCTGCAGGACCATGGCCAGACGCAGCGGGCGGATGATATCGACGGCCTGCTTTAGGTCATCGTCCTTGGGCAGCGTGATCAGGTATGACTGGTAGCCGCCCGGGTTCGGGAACAGCCACATGCCCATCTTGGTCACAATGCCCAGGTTGGACTGCGTGAAGAGGCCGTCCACGTACGGGCCAAAGCCATAGGGGAACAGCTGTGCCGACGAGTTCCATGGTTGGTCCTCTGGCTTCAGACCCATAGTGGCTGGCTTGCGTGGGTCAGGCAGCGCCCCCATGCCTGTGCGGATCAGCTCGCCGTTGGGCAACACAACCTCCATGCCACTGTGCATCATAAAGTGGTCGCCGTACGGCGTGTAGCCGACACCGCGCTCAAGTGTGTTGCCCAGAACCGAGCCGCCGCCCAGGTCGGGCACGTCGATCCACAGCTTATCGCGCAGATTGTTTTCGACGAGATAGTTGTGCATGTCCTGGAAGGTGACGCCCGGCTCGACCAGGCAGTACGCACCCTCGACGTTGACCTCTAGGATCTTGTTCATGTTCTTGCCCATGTTGAGCACAAGACTGCCGCGCACACGGGGGCCTGCGCCGCCGTACCCAGAGTTGCGGCCAATCGAGATGGGCCACAACGGCATTGACAGCGGGTTAGCGAGGCCAACAATGGCCTGCACGTCGGCCACATTGCGGGGAGCCACGACAGCCGAGGCCATGAAGTAGTCCTGGTCGACAATGTGGTGAGGGTCGTGTGTGTGCGTGGGGTCCTCGTAGGACTTATCGTCGATCTGGTTCATGGACACAATGACCTCGACGTTCTCAGCGCCGACGACATCTGTGACATCCTGGATGAACTTGTTGAACGTCTCGAGGTCAACGCCGGGCGGCAGAGCCAGTGGCGCCGAGCCAGCAGGGCGAGAGGGAAGTGAGGACATGGTAGGGGATTGTCTGATATGGAGTGTATTGCAGGTAAGAAGGTAGGTTGGTGATGGGCTAGCAGCACAAGAGAGAGATGACAGAATGCAAGTGCATCGACTTCTTCCACACAAAACGGCAGCAGCAGAAGGTTTGTATTTATGCGAACCTGCTCTCGCATTGCCTAGACATATTGCTCAGATATCACATATTCACTACTTCTCCCCGCTGATATCGTTCTCCGCTACCACCTCAGTCTCACTGCGCCCAGCATCTCCACGTTGGTAAAAATACCCAACCAGACTCTCCAGATCTACAGAGTCACTCCACGCCCACCCCACGTCTTCCACAGTCTTCCTCTTTACAATACCCCGTACTCCGCACTTTCACAAAGAGCTCCCCACAGTTGTTTCCCATTGTTCATCAAGCTTGATTGTTTTTTATGTTGCCGATACAATGCCCCTCTTCAATTGTCACGCTGCGACTTACACCACACCTACCACTTGAGCCTTGTGGGAATTCCCCGTCGTTGCACTGTGGCCCGCATCCTTGGCCTCTGCTGTTGGCTTGCGTTGGCCTGCTCTCCGTCTGCCCTGTCTTGCCCGTGTCTGCAGATCTGGGGAAATTCCACCGGGCAGCGGCAGCACTATTCGAGTCGACGGCGGACGTTGAACACACTCTATTTCCCCGCGACCCCAGCTCTCCAGGTTTTCTGCCCCAGACCCCAGATATCACCCAGCACCCACACACAAATAATACCCGCCCCACAGCTCACCACAACGTACCCGGCACAGGTTACTTGCCAACAAGGCCAGCTGTGATGGACCCTCGCAGACAGCCGTGTCGTCGCTGGTGTTGCCAATGCGGGTGTTCCATAGACGCAGGTCGTCTTTGGAGATACCGGCTGCCTCGGCCACTGTGCGGCACGTGGAGCCTCCACTGTCATCATTCCCTGGTGTGTCTCGTGGCGTCTTGTACCAGCGGTGGCAGCCGGCGACGATGCCAGGCAGGATAGGTGACGGCGTGGCGGTAGACTCGAGAATCACAGCTGCGGCTGCCGGTGTTGCTGCTGTTGCAGGTGTTGGGGAGACGGCGTCGGCTGCCACTGTGCCGGCAACAGTCAAGGTTTCTGTCTGCGTGTGGATAAGTGTCTGCGTTACCGTGGCTGTCTTTGTCGTGACCGAAGGTGCTTTAGTGATGGTTGCTGTGGATGTTACCGTCTGTGTTGGCATGTCGACGGCCGTCCCGTTGGCCACCCCCACCGTTCTTGTCATTATCGCCGTCTCCCACTTCGTTGCCGTCAAGATCAAACGACACGTTGACGGTACTGGCGTCGGTGACGGCGACATGCAGATTGTGCAGACAGGACATACAGGACAGGCCGTACCACCACCTTCCTCGCCTGTTGGCTTTGAGGCAATGGCACCGCCGGGTGTACCCTGCCCCGGATTACATGTCCCTGCTGACAGATCACAGCCCTTTCCGCAGTAGGTATCACCGCTGCCACAGTAGCCATGGGCAGAACAGCAAGTGCCCCAGGTCGAGCCGGCGCAAGTCAAGCCAGTGCTGCCACCACAGGTGCCGTCGGGGCTCACCTGGAGGGCGCTGGACACTACGGCTGAGAAAAGTAGTGCTTGAATGGCAATTGAGGCCCAACGTAGCCGTCGTAGTCGAGGCATAATCGTGTCGTAAGTGATGCTTGAAGCATAAAATGACACACTGTTGTCACGCAAGCGTAGCCGAGGGCGTATGTGCTCTCTTATTGTATGCTTTTTCTCGCATGGGTACCAGTGCCGTGCTTGCCGGGTAGTCAACCACAAGGCGGTGGACATGGCATATGGCGGCACAGTAATTAAGATAAACGAGCTAGGTGAACTAATCGGGATATTCTCCAGGGCGCGGTAAAAAGCTTGTTCTATTAATCTATCTATATATGCCCGGGAAATAAAACCAAACAATAGAAGAAACGTTACCGTGCCGCTCATCCCAGGCGGTACGATCCAGAAGCGTTGTTACGCATCTCGTAACATGGCCGAGAATGGATAGATGGACATGACCCTTGCCATGGCCTTGGCGTCAAGATGGCCAGGGTATTCTGTTTCCAGTTGAGATCTTGCACTCGTACCCTGATGCCCTGATCTTGGTGTGCTCAGATATAGCTGCGTAAGCCGTACCAAAACGCGAGCCATCGGATGTTCAGAACTCTCGCCGGAGGTAGCGATGGCGGTCTCTATTGTTGGCTGTCTTTGTGATTGAATGCCATGCTCTGCATCTTCCAGGAGACCGTAGATGATCCCAAAGCAAGTCGTTGGGTCTGGTTTTGTCACTGGTAGTGCACTCTCCAGATCAAAGCAAGGTGGCTCATCGCGTCCCTCAGATAACGCCGTCTTGACGGCTTCCCAGCGTGCCCACGCAATACATGACCAGTACAAAACTGGTCGTGGTGTCTGGGGTCGGTGCAAACCCAGAGATATGGCCATAGTGCATGCTGCCGTGACCATCACAGGAGCTTGGAGGTCGGCCAGCTCCGGACAGCATAGCAGGAGAAGCAGAGCCTGCAGAGTCGACATTGACGGCCGTGCACACAGGTCGTGCGCATCAAAACATTGCCGAACGGATTCGATAATGCCGGATAAAAGCTCTGTAGTGTCCACATTAGGGTTTGTCAACGCAGATAACAAGCAGACGGCACGCGTGAGAAGCGGAGCAGCAAACGGTGTCCGGCCGACAAGATCGGCTCGCTCAACAACAGGCCAGCTCGGTGCAATAGCATTAAAGTACCTGGAACGTTAGTTAAGGTCACACTTGTCTGACGTGGAGCATCGCTTACCAGTCCAGCAGCGGTATTAATGGTGCCTGAAGTTGTTGGGGCAGGTCCAGACTGTAGCTGCCAGTCGAGCTGTCGTCGTTGGATGAGTTTCCACCGCCATGGGCTGTCTGCTCCGACAGGACCTTCCTCCGCTGCGGGATGGCCTGGCTATCGGCGGTGTTGTCTGTAGTGCTGCTAGTAGAGAATGTGCACTCAATTTTCCGGCGCGTGCAATTGGCACAAGGGATACCTTGTAAACATCTGGGTGGCCGTGATGAGTAAGAGTTGCCGGATAGCAGCTGTGGGTTTCACGCATCACTTACCGCTTTTTGGATGCCTTGCACTGGTCGCATGCTACGGATGCGCGCAGTCGTTTTGGGTTGGGTGCGTCGAGAGGCATTACGGAAATTAATCATGAGAAGAGTGGAAGGAGAAATATGCCAAGAGAGGGAGAAGTAAACCGCAGTCTTGCAAAAGTATTGACATTTTAGCATCGAATTTGTACGCCAGCAGCGTCCTTCAGCTGTGGAGGCTCCACACTTATGTCTAGCGGCCTCGGTCAACGGAGTTATTGCAGTAAATGAAGCTACGAGCATCGTCTAACATGTCTATTTTGAATAATCATTTTATTGTCAACAATGATGCACTTATAGCCCATATTTAACATAAGGGCTATATCTGCATGGCGATGCTTACAACAAGTTTGGGAACTGGTCTGCTGTTCTTCGACTTTATGAAAAGGCCATCGTAGTCAACTCTGTCATTTTTACCATGCTTCTCAATAGACTTATTCACGCCATCTGTCGTCTTCGTCGTCACTGACACTATCACTATAGACACTACTAGCTCTGAATCGTCCGTCAAATCTGTCATAGCTGTCATCGCTGTTATTAGAAATCCTTCCTATTTACGGGAGGTTGCTCGTGTAGCTGAACGGTTGTGTTGTTTCAAGATGAGCAAAATTCTGCGGTCCGGCAGTGTTCCAAATCCAGAGACATGGATTGGATCTCCTGTGGTCTTGGAAAGAACCATAGGTGATGGGACCCCGAAGCGGCTGGTCTTTTCGACGACGACATCAGATACATACAGAAGCCTGACCAGCACCAGTTCACTGTGATTTACTATATCATAGTGCAGGGCTGTCCAGCCTGCACCATCACACATATTTAGACACTGTGCACGCTGCTTTGCATTCGCAGGACAGATGCCATTTTCTGGGCTTAGCCTGCATCTAGTTGGCTGCATTTTGAATGGTCGGTTCTGCGGCAAAAGATGATGAAAATGATTGGTCGGAGATGCGAAGTTATTGACTACTGGGGCCATATTGATGGCGCGGAATCTGTTGTCACTGACATCGCCGAGATGCTTGGGGGCACTGGGAAGCTGTGCTCGGGGTCTAACAACCCATTCTGTCTGCCCTTACTCCCCGTTGGTTGCTCAGTGGACAACGAAATGTTGGACGCATTCGGCATGGCACACTTGAAGAAGGAAGAGTGCGTAGCCCTGATGAGGATGTTCAACGGCTCTACACTACAACTCAAAGTAAACAAAGTTATTGTCCTACCGAATCTTGTTGAATGCCTGAAGCGTATCAAGTTGGCAATTTGGGTGTCCCTCTCATATACGAAGTTCAATCGAGTACTTGAAGTGCCACTGGAGCTGGAGGAGCAGGTTATTTACTTGGGACAATGCCCATAATCACAATGTGCACAGTAGGGACGGATTGTAGATGGTATAGTTTACAGTAAAGTAAAAACTCTAAAATTGGTCATCAATTTATTCCTTTGTTTTCACACTCAAATTCAAACAAACCAACTGCTACATACATATAACTTCACCCTGTGATGATCATCTCTCTAAATTTTGTGCATCATTTTATCATAAATCAGAGCACATAATTTGAGTACTAGCATTTTCAAGTACCCCTTAACAGGAATGGACATGAGGCAGCCTTTATCTACAGCCTTGAGTTGATATCGTTAATAGTGGCGAGGCAGGCTCGAAATGGAACGGTTGGTACTCTGAGGTTTGGTATCCACTACTGGACGTGTGGCCAATTGGCACCAAGGTTTTGCGGTGATTGTCTTGGATTTTGGAAGCCAATAAATAGGCTGTAAGCAGAGCATTTAGCGCTCTGTCTTGACTCTTTTTGTTGATTCGTACTCTCACCTTTTCATTTCATTCTTACACTTACATTTACATTATCATTATGCACCTCCAATTTCCACCTCTATGACATAAAAATGAAGAACACAGTCGTTACGTGCGACTCGTGTAAGAAGTGAGTATTAATTGCCTCATTCCACACTAGTTTACCGCTGACCATCAAGACTCAAGCTCAAGTGCGGCTGGGATCGTTCACCGTCCTTCCAGCCATCGTGCGCGCGCTGCCAGACATATGGGTTGCCATGTATATTTGGCGGCTCAGCATGGACGGCAGCCGCCGTCAAAGAGGTCGTCGCGTCCTTTCCTGGCGCACCGTCACGGCGACTCTTCTGGGGCGCCGCATCCAATGCCGGCGGCCATCCTCTGGATCTGCACAGGGAGGCGCCACCGCCACCACCACAACCGCACACGCAGCAAGCCGGGTTTGCGCGACCACTGAGTCCAGGGCCAGGGCCAGCAGCAGCACCAATCTCAAGCACGCGGCCTACCACAACTACACGCCCAACAACAGCCGTATCTGGAAGAAGCCGCCTGCTGATCAACTCCAATATGCGTTCTCACCTGTACGATGTGTTCTTTGCGCATATCCAGCCAGTAGTGCCGGTGGTGACGCGGCAGAGCTTGAGTGAAGGGCCAGTACCGACGCTTTTGGATGCTGCTATTCTGGGACTGGCAGCACGACACCACTTATCAATCTCGTCGACGCGCGACTTTTTGCACATTCGGGACGTGATTTTGGATGAGCTCAAAGAAACCCTGTGCAATTTTCGACGACCATACACTCCGCAGTTGCAAACGGTGCAAGCTCTTTTGATTCTTCTCCTTCAGCTTGAGCTCTGCACTCGTACACACGACGACTTGCCTAGTATCTCGCTGCGGGTGGCACTGGCTTGTCGTATGGCACAGGACTTGGGACTTCACCGGTCTTTTGACAGTGGTCACGAGGAAGATGCTCTGTCTCAGAACATCTGGGCGATGTGTGTGTACGTTGATACAGTACATTCGGCTGCATTTGGCCAGACGGCACACATTGCATCATTGGTCACAGAAGGTCTTGCAGAGCATCTCTACCCAACAACAAGAGGTCTGCTGGATGCAGCGGATGGCACTCATGACCCGACCCAACGGCAAGAAATGATATCTCGAGCACGCTTCTTGCACATTGTTGGTATTCTGTGCGGCCTGCGACGGATCTTGAGATGCTTCTTCAGTGTCAACCCATCTAGAATTACTCCTCTACATGACCAAGCAACGGAAACATTTTACGCAATATCCCACTTGCACGAACAGTCGGATGATATTATGCACGCCCATCTAGACGCTTACAATGTTGAATCATTACAACTATTTCAACTTCTTGCATCCAATAATCGTGTGCTTTACTCTGTTGGATTACGATCAGTGTTGGCCGGCGACGATCCTCTGGTTCTATCCAGCACCACGACACTCGTCGACGATGCATGTCAGATTGTTGAGTGGACAACGCCGGCCGCACTCCGAGCTACTATGGGACAGATGATGATTGTTCTTTATGCAACGTCACGATCACTAATGGTCGTGGTCGATGCTCTCCGTGAAGCAAGGCGAGACCCAGCGGCCTTTCCCCCAGAACAAGTGGCCCGGCTCGAAGCATGCACCGTCCATGCTGTCACTCTGATGGATTTCTTGCTACGAAGCGGCAGTTGGAGTGCTTTTTGGACACAAGGACATACGATCCAAGCCATCTTGGCTCGCCTCGAACAGGACGACGGTGGAAATGGCGGTCAATTTCTGCACCAGGCAGCTGTTGGTGAAAACTCTGCACCGGTGGCCATCAGCGACCAACCACAGCAACCGGCTGTCCCTGTTGGCCACAACTTCCCCATGGGTCAGACCGGCAGCGCAGGTATCATTTATGCGAGCATGCCAATGATGGACCCTGCCACAATACCAGTTGTCGACAACAGCATGGTCAACATGGAAATGGGAGGCATGAGCAATACGAGCAACAATCTGTTCCCTTCGACCAACTGGGACGACTTCTTCTTCAACTACGTGCAAGAGTATGGATGGCTGGCGCAGCCTGGGCTCACAGGAGACAACAATGATGGCGATATGTATGCGGACTACGTGTTTGAGGATAACAATAATAACAACGATATGTAGATGATGACTTTTAGATACACTGCTAAATTGTACTGCAAAATACGTACTAATTTATTATCGCATTTCGTGTTACCGGACCATACCTTAAGCATCCATCTCAACGTGTGATACGCTAACCTGGGCCTTCTCGTCGTGTAGCACAACACCGGTGCACTTGTACCTGGGGAAGTCCTTGACGGAGACGTTCTATGAAAAGTTAGCGGTGTTCAAAAAAATTCAAGAAGAATATAGAGTGACCCACGTTTGCAAACATCTCGTCAAGCTCCTCGAGGCTGCGGCCCTTGGTCTCGGGCAGGTAAAAGTAGGCCCAAACGAAGCCGAGAAGAGACAGAGGACCGAAAATGAAGCCGACCTTGGCGCCAAGGTTGGCGGCGTCGGTGTTGATGAGATAGGGCAGCGCGATCTGAATGACAAGAGTACCAGCCCAGGTGCAGGCCGTGGCCAAACCCTGGGTACGCGAACGCAGCGTGTTGGACGCCACCTCAGACGTAACTATCCAGGCCACAGGACCCCAGGACCAAGTGAAAACGAAGCCGAACAGGCAAGTGAAGGCCACCAGACACTGGGCAGCGGCCGTGCTACCAGGATCAGCAGTACCAACAGCAGCGAAAACAAACATGCACACAGCCTGCAGGGCGGCGCCCCACAGAAGGATCGTGCGGCGGCCAATGTAGCGCACACTGGGGAACATGGCAATGATACCAGCCAGCTGGCAGATCTGCAGGATAATGCTGACGACAAAGGCGTTGCTGACACCCGAAACGGAGAAGAAGTAGGTGCCGTAAACATTGATAAACGAGATACCAGACAGAACCTGCCAGGTAACGCAGCCGGCAGCAATGTGAGTACGGCGAGCATCAGTGCCGCGGAAGATGGCTGTCATCGAGTCCCAAGCCGAGGGAGACGCAGTGGCAATCTGGCGCTCTGCCTGGATGTGAGCGGCAATGTCCTGGATCTCGTCGACAATGTTCGCGTCGCCGTACTGCTTGCCACGGAGACGGCGGACAGACTTGACGGCCTTTTCCGAGTTGTCCTGGGTCATGAGCCAGCGGGGGCTCTCGGGGAGGAACCAAACAAAGATGCAGATGATGACGGGGAAGATGAGCTGAGTGAGGAGAGGAATACGGTAGGCCCAGCGGGTGGTCATGGCGTGCGTGCCCTGGTTGATGCAAACACCCAGAACTTGGCCAATGTTGACGCCCGTCTGGTAGAGACCGATCAAGACACCACGAAGATGAACAGGAGCGACTTCACCATTGTAAACGGGCACAAAGTTGGAGGCGAAACCGATACCAGCACCAGCAAAGATACGGCCGACGTAAAGAGCGCCAATATTGGTCGACGTGACCTGCAGAATGACACCGAGGATAGCAATGGCACCCGCACAGAAAAGACCAATGCGACGACCAAAACGGCTGCCAATATAACCAGAAGCGAAACTAGCGAGAACACAGCCAACGATCACAAGACCACCGAGGGCCGTCTGCGTACTGGCAGCAATGCCGTATGTGCCCGTGGCCGCGTCAAAGGTCCCGTAGTCCTCGAGGAAGGGCGTCATGGCCATGAAGCCGCCCAGCTCACCACTGTCGATGCCAAACAGCAGGGCACCGGACATGACAAACAGGCCGATCAGGATCGGGCGGACCCGGCTGCCGGTATAATTTGCCGGAGCACTCATCGTGGAGGTGGAATATAGGAGGTGAGGGTAGGTTGTCGATGTTGTTGATGTGTCCGTAGGAATTTGTCAATGTTGATGTTGATCCTTCCTCGACCTATATATATGTAGAGTCCCTGCGGCGGTCCATGTGCAACGAATGTTTGTATCCAATATCCTGGGACATGAGTCAACTGGTACACAACTGCGGGAATCTGGGGAAGAGGAGAAAGAACGAGGAGACGAGAGGGGGAAAAGAGGAGAACTCGTATAGACGAAAAAAAATCAAAATGACTCGAAAAAAAAATCAATGAAAGACAGCAGGCCTTCCGCTTGGCTCTTGTTCTGTCACAGGATGCAAGAGTGTGGAGACCCCGAGTGCGGCTGGCAGTCACAACCTCCAAAGTCGGGTCACCGCCGGCGGGCCGCTGTTGCCATGGGGCTTTTCTTATATCTTGTACATGTTTTCTTCCCTTTCCCGTTGGCCAGACCTTTTTCAATATTTTGTGTGTGGAGAATCTGGGGAAGACGAAAATCAAAAGTGAAGGGGGAGAGGAGGAAAATCGTTGACTGTCGGCTGGCCGCCGATAAGCCGACCAATCCTACGAGACATTGAAACATCGTCTCATCACATAAAGACTGCCGGCATGGGGTGTCCACTTACACCGCTAGCCAAGAATGGACTAACTGTTGAGTCTGTCGCCTGTGAAGCGGAGTTAGTCCGCGGCGGGCAATCGGCGTGCAGCCGACCGTACGAGGCTCGTATAGACAGCAATTCACGATGGCAATGAAGAATGCAAAAAGAAAAGAAAAGAAAAGAAATAAGAAGATGGGGAAGAAATAAAGTATAAGAATACAGTAGTTTCAATCTATTAGTGCGGCCGTATAATTTCGTGGCAAGTACAAGTATCTACCTATTAGTATGCAGTCTTCCCATGCTGGGGTAAGTGTTTGAGCTTAAAATGCAAAATACAAAAATCGGCAAAACCCGCCCATTATTTACAATGCAAATGCTCGACAAAGAAAAATAAGAAAATGAGTGAACGCCAACCCTCAACGTCAAAAGCTTGGCGCTCCCGGTGCTTTGGTCGGCTGGCACACACAACCCTGGCCCTGGATGCTGGTGACAGGCGGGGCGGCGCACGTGTCGGCCTTTGTCCACGGCGCGTCGTCCTTTGGATTTGCGCTCGGACCCCCTGTCCGTCCGCCACTTTGGCCGCCACCCCCTTTGACAGATTCTGCACGCACCAGTACCGAGATGACCTGGCCGGTTGAGAGCTCAAAGGGACGGTGGCCCAAAACACGCAGCAAGCTGGTGATGGCTCCTGAGTGGCTCGTGAAGCTGATCCAGGTGCTCGGGTCAGTCAAGAAGACGTCATCCAACAAAGCCTTACTGCGGACATCGTGAGCTGCAGGAGGCTCGTCTGTGGTGCCTGTCCACATGGGATCGTGCTCGACAAAGCCGTCCTCGAAATTATAGGCCGGGAACTCGGCCTGCAAGCTCGTCTTTGTCGACCGCCGATCGCAGGTGTGCGTGCTAACATCTTCGCGCAGTCTCTCCTTCACGGTCGGCCGGTAAGGTGACTCGGCCGGCAGCACCAAACCCTTGAAGGTGAGCTGCGCTGTCTGCATGCACCGTGTCAACGGGCTCACATAGTAGCGCTGCGGTGCGGGCTGCTTCTGGGAGCTCAATTGGGAAGCCCAGACGTCGTGAGCACGAGTCGCTTGAGAAGCGCCGATCGGCGTGAGATGAGCGTCGTTCCAAATGATCGGCGTCGTCGCAGCCGTGTCGTTGGCGTTGCCGTCCTGCTGGGCCCAGTAGCAGTTCCAAGCAGGTGTGCCATAGTAAGCTTCCGCGACGTTGTGGTCGCCCTCGCCGTGCCGGCCCATGAACAGAACTTTGTAGGTTGCGCCCGAGCCGGTCCCGACGGCAGCAGCGTTCAGGTAGTCGACATACCGCGCAAACCGCTGCCAATGTGTCTCGCCGACCTGTGCATCGCCGTCGGTTGGGTAGGCCCGGTCAATGAGGCCAAAGTTGGACGTCGCGTAGTCGAAACCGTCAGCGCGTGTGCTGGACTCGCTTTGGAGAAAGATGCCTTTGACGACAGTGTACTCGTAGCCAGCGGCCGCCTTCTCGCCACTCTTACTCCATGATGCCATGACGTCCGGCTGTGGCCATGAAGACAGGGAGCGCGCCAGCGCCAGGAGCGTTCCAACGGCCACGAAGAGGACAAGGACGCGGCGAAGGGGGAAAGAGAGGACCATTCCGATAAGGCGGGAGGAAAATCAGAAGAAATAAAACAAAAAAGTAAGGAGCGGATGACCCAAGAACAAAGAACCGTGGATTTGCGGATGGGATGCGGGATGGTGGGGACGATCGCGTGGCTGTGGAGAAAAAAGAGGTAAAAGGTTAAAAGGTAAAATGTTGTGAAAAGCAAAAACTTGGCGATGGAGAAAATTGTGAGAAAGGTGTGAGATGCTTGCTGATGGGTAGGAATCGGCAGGAGCGGCAGGCACGGCAGGGAAGGGACGTTAGGAAGCGGGTGCTGACATGTGCGTGACAGGTGGGTTCGAACGCGTGGGAAAGTGCGGGAAAGCATGGCAAAGTGTGTGAGGAAGGCGCGATTGACCCCCAAATGCCCCCCAAAAGAGCAGAAAGAACGGGGTACAGGGGCGATGGAGCGCTGAAGAAACGTGTCGCAGCACTAATTTCCGGCAGTTTTATTGGTTGCAAAAGGGGTTTAAAGCAAAATCGACCTGGATCTGGCCAGCATAGGGCCAATGCCCAGACTCGCGTAAGAGTTCTGGCCAGAGCTCGCAGAGCTTCCCGTTCTGAAAGAGAAGAAGCACGGGCCACAGTGGTTATTGTGTGCTGGGCCACTGTAGCGGTCCACTGTAGCGGGTCATGTCGGGTCGCCGCCGATGGGCCGCTGTTACCTCCTGAGCTTATCCACTAACACCGCTAGCCCCTCTCTCGTCTTAGCGGAGTCCGCGGTACGTCGGCGTGTATCCGACTCCGACCACAACACAAAGCCGCATGTCGGCAGTAACCCCTCTGCGAGAAGGATGCATCACAGGGACAGATACTGCGGAGTAGCTATTGCGGAGAACGTTATGAAATAAAATTTGAGGACAGAAAGACAAAAATATTTCAAAAAGTATCTCAGGAACATGTGAAGAGAACATCACCGAGCGGAAATTCTTGCGTCCGCCGGAGACTTTGTTTACTGCGACCCGTCTGACAACATCTGGGGTCATTTGGGGTCAACTCGATCAGTGTCGTCGACAGTGGCTGCCTATATGCCACATCGGCAACATATAACCCGTGAGACGAGATACACAAACAACCCCGCCTCGACCGATACACAGTCACTTCAACCGCCAGCTCTCTCTGAGACACCTCTCAACCACAATATCTCACATATTGATATCTCACATCCCGACAAAATGGCCTCACGAAATGGCAACGTCCTGAAGCTGGACAACTTTTCCGCACCCAGCGTGCTGCAGGTGCCCAACGGTCCGACTGTCAACGGCTTTCTATCGACTCATGGCGTCAACAACTATCTCAACATTCCCTATGCGCACATCCCGGCGCGCTTCCGCACGGCAAAGCTTCTGAACCTCGAAGATCTGACAAGTGATGCTGAGCTCGATGCAACAAAGTACGGCCCTCGCTGCCCGCAGCCGGCCGACGACATCCACATCTTGATGTCGCACATGTTTGAACAGCTGCCCATGGCCCAGTACACAGAAGAGTTTTCGTGTCTGGACGTCAACATCTACGCGCCCAAGGACATCCCGCAAGGCACAAAGTTACCCGTCTTTGCGTGGATCCACGGTGGTGCTTTCCGTGCAGGCGACAATACGACTGAATTCGACGGAAACCACTTGGTGGCCCGATCTGTTGCTCTTGGCGAGCCCATTGTCGTCGTCACCATCAACTATCGGCTGGGCATCTTTGGCTTCACGACGTCAAAGGAGATTGACGCGGAGGCACGCGCCTCCGGCGAGTCGGCACCCATTCGTGGCCAAGGAATTAACGATCAGAAGCTGGCACTACTGTGGATCCAGAAGCACATCTCTCTGTTTGGCGGAGATCCTGCCAAGGTGACTGTTGGTGGCGAGTCGGCCGGTGCCATGTCCGTTCACTACCTTTTGCGCTGCCGGACTGATGTGCCGCTGTTTTCGCGCGCATTGATCTGCTCCGCACCCGCTGTGGCGACTTCCCTCCGAGATGTTAGCTCCGGTCAAGCCCAGTTTGACGCCCTCGTGGCTGCCGCTGGCATCTCGGAGAAAGCACCCTACCAGGTTAAGCTAGCTACCCTGAGGAGCTACAGTGCCAACCAGCTCGTTGCAATGCTGCCCCCGGAGATGTCCAACGGCCTGCCGACACCGTTTATTGACCCCACATGGTTTGCGGATGAGGAGGAGGGCAAATCTTTGGCTGACGGTGTGCTTCCTCCAGCTGAGTATTGGTGCCGTCTGCCTGAGTGGTGCTCTGAAATCATTGTCGGCAACACCAAGGACGAGCTCGCGCTGTTCATTGGACGACCCGAAGCTATTGTGTGGAAGACTGAAGAAGCACAGAAGTTGCTGGGCGCTGTCGTTTCTAAAATTCCCGCTCAACCTAACCAACCACTCGTTGAGGCCATCTGGGACTCTCCCTCTGTCAAGGTAGGGCCAACACCATTTGGCCGCATCGTCGCCTTTGGTACACACCTCTTCATCGGTGGCCCCTCACACGCATTTGCCGCCGCTGTCACTCGCCAGTGCCCCAACCACAAGGTGTACATGTACTCCATTGACATTGTGGACCCTTTCCCAGGAACGGCCAACGACGGCACTCCGCTCACAAAGGACGACCTTGCTGGACCTCTGTCCGGCTTTGCATGGCACTCCTTCGGCAACGCCATCATGTTCTACCAGCCGGCGTGCCAGAAGGATGCCGAGCTGGGTCAGACGGCGGACAAAATTACAGCCGCACACATTGGCCTCATGAATGGTAGCACATCATCTGACTGGGAGCCGTTTAGTGTGGCCGGTAAGCGCATGAGCTGGAACGGCAGCAAATCGGCGCTGGTGGAAATTGGCCTGGAGGCATCTGATCCGGTACACGAGCACTTAAAGACGGCAGGAAACGAAGCGGCTCTGAAAGACTACGAAGAATTTATCCAGGATCCACGACGTGTTGTGAAGCTGTTGGGTTGATTTGTTGTACGTTCAGGAAATTTAGAACCAAAGTTTACATTCTCTACCGACAATAACTCCTGAGACTGTCCTGAAGCCTTCTAGAAACGCCACAGCCGCAATGGCCGCTAATAACGCCAACCAACGGCGCCCAACGTCACCCCTTAACATGTCAACAATGACTGCTTTAATAATTGCTAGTATCTTACCGTCTTCACGAATTGCTCATTTTATACGACCCCTTGAGGCATCAGTTTCTTCGAGGAATTTTTTGATGTTTTTTGCAGTACGTCGTACACGTACACTGTTGAAGAATAAATCCAAGTTTGGTCTGGCCCATTGTGACAACGTGGGCAGAGGCTCCACAGATTTCAATAGTTGACTGCCATTTTGGGCGACCACAGCGCAAACTCTGACATACTGCCGTGGATCCGGAAACGCGTGTTCTTTTGTTCACAGGCAGTTTCTCAACCAATTTCTTCTTTTTACAGGCATATTTCGTGGACAAAGTAGGGGATGAAAATCAATAGCGCACCTTCACCGGCCGTATTCCGCATGCTTTGGGACTTGTAGATGACAAGGTGCCGCTCTCCACGCCGAGATAAATACTGCCAAGATCCTGCTTTCAACAGCCCGTGGCGTTTCTTGGCTTTTTTGGCGTCCATGCCAGGGAGTATCATTGACGTTACAAAGTGGCGATACCAGAAAATATCACATTGACACAATGTCCTGGACACGGCGGCTGTCAGTGGCAGGTGTTCTGCTGCTTGCAGCGTTAGACAGCACCACAGCCAGTAACTGTCGCCCACGAAAATCGTCGTCTTCACTATCATCATCCGCGATCCCGTCTTCGTCAACCACTTCCTCGTCTTCGATATATACATCATCCTCGATTTCATCATCGTCGTCATTGACAATCTCCTCCTCTTCCTCAATCTCGTCCTCCTCTTCCGCCCTACCTAGTGCAATCAACCTACTCTCGAACCCCGGCTTCGACAACCTAACTGACGACGCCACATCACCGCCCACGCCCTGGGTCGCCTATGAAGGCGGCTTCAGTCTCTCCACGGACGAGTTCGTGTCCGCTCCCTATGCCGCCTCCTCGAGCTATGGCTCTAATGGTGGCTACACTAACTTTTGGATCTCCCAGGCCGTCGATGCGTCGCTCTGGGAGCCGGGTGTTCCCTACAATGTCTCCGCCTGGGTCTATGCCAGCGGCACCAACTGTGGCAACGGCCAGATTGGGTGTGCCTACAAGGCCAGCACGGCCCCAACGTACATGTTTGCCTCCTACAAGACATGGAATATGTACAATGCCGCCGAGAACTGGTACGAGATTTGGGGTATCTGCTACCCGCCGGCAGGCAGTACTGGCCTCGGTAACGACCCGGGTATCGCCATTGTTGTCAGCTGCATGGGCGGCTCGTCATGGATTGACAACGTGACACTTGTGGCCGCACCCGATGTCGTTATGGCACTGCCCAGCGAGACCAATGGGATCACCAATGGAAACTTCGACAACGTGACGGACGATGCCACTGGCAAAGCCACACCCTGGGTGTACACGAGTACCAGTGCCCTTCCCATTTTCTTGTCTGACGACCATGACAACTATCTCTCCGGCCCTTACTCGCTCGCTATGAACTTTACGTCGACGACCACCGCCGCCACCGGCTCGCTCGAGTACTCCATTCCGTCTACATTCTGGGACTACGCCTACTCCTACAACCTGACTTTCTCCGCCAAGATCACCAGCAACAGCGCCGATAACACCGGCAGTTGTGCCTACCTCTACTATGGCTTCACCGAAACGATCATCACCAACCCAACTTACCTGACCTTCTACTCCAACAAGGATACTACTGTTATCGATGAGCTCGATACATGGATTACTCGTACCATCATCTTCCCTCCGAGTAACAACGGTGTCGGCGCATATTATGGCGGTACATTGGGTATCCGTATCCAGCCTAGCTGTACTGATGCCACAGTGTATTTTGATGACTTCATTCTAGAGCCTGTGCTGCCATTTATTTTCTAATGAGCAAATATATCTGTTTCTTTCTTTCCTTTCCAAGATTGCACCAGTAACACCCCTGCCCTCACCTGTAAAGTGGGTTTCATCCCGTATGTATTTATGTGCGTCCCTGATCCTGTACTCGACCACACCTCCCAATTTTCAATCCACTGGATCAAGCCCAATAAAAGACCCTGCATCCTTTGACAGTCCAATGATCAATGACTTTAGTACTCAAATCTAAAGTCCAGTCGCTTGTTGCCCTCGTCTTTTGTGGTCTTGATGTAGTGCTCCCGCTCCTCTGCTGTCCAACCGTTCCAAATCTTATCTCGGCGGAAGTTCTCCCACTTGTAGTAAAAGTTGACCAACAAGTATAGGACAATGTTCGAAATGCATATGATTATGAGGCTCCGATTTCCACGCAGGTAGCGTGGGGCATCATCTGTAGCTAGTTAGTACTGGACAGCTTCGACCATCCTTGCACGGTGAGAAGATACATACCTGCACGATAGATGTTGGAATAGATGACGCTGCAAGCCTGAACAGTCATGTTGTACGCGGCCGTTGAGACTGTTCTAGAACGCACCGTGTTTGCGTTTCTGGATACCCAGCCAACTTGTACCGAATGGTTACTCGGGTAGCCAAGCAAAATTGTAACAATGGCAAAGACAATCCACTTGTTTTCGGTCGACGTGTCTGTTGCGTAGAGCGCGACAAGGCATGGCAGTACCCATATCTGTCCAATGATACCGTTGAACGCCAATTTGCGTGACCAGCCAGCAAACCGCGTGGCGGCCAGTAACGTTATCATTTTGAGGACATTGCTTGGAATAACCAGCAAGGTGGTCTGAAATGTAGAAAAGCCTAAGCCCTTGAGACTGTATTTTTGTGCCTTAGTAAAGCGTCTCGTAAGTCTAAAGAAGAGAGTCATCATGCATCATACCTCAGGGTTAGATATTGTGATGGGGGGCCCATGGGCATCTGGAAGCATAGCCCAATCAGGTAGCTTTTTCCCATGTTAGCATCTCTTTTTGTATGGCTCGAAAATAAAACATCAACTCGAAGTCTCATGCAACGCACACTGGCCAAAGATGGTAGTCGGAGAGAGCTTTGAGTAGAAGCTTTGGTGTAATCGGTTGTCGGTTATGCATCGTGCCCTTAGAAGGGTCATCCCGAATAACTCTGTTGATAATAATCTTCTCCTCTCTACACCACAAATCAGCATTTGCATCAACGTATTGTAAGGCATGTTTTGGATAGGCCCCTTACCTTTCTGTGAACCAGCCTTTTTTACCTCTCGGAAAACCACGCGTTTGTGTAGGGCTTGGAGGCATAAAGTAGAAGGCTGCAACTCCAACCACAAGGGTAATCATACCCTCGATCAAGAATAACCACCTCCAACCTTCCACTCCGCGATGGTTGTCAAGATGCAGGATACCAAACGCCATAAACGAGCCGACAATAATGGCGAAGATTTCAGAGGTCCACCACATGGACAGGCGGATGGGCAGCTCGGCGCTCGTGTAAAAGTAGGACATGAAGAGGTTCATCTAGTTTCCAGTGTGCGTTAGAGCAAACATTGCCGACTGAAGTGGCAGCAAGAAATTTTGTAGGAAAAATACTTACGTCTGGAATAAAACCGCCTTGGAGGATAGCAAGCAGAGAACGCGTGACGAGGAATGACGTGCGGCCACTCAGTCGGAACTGGCTTGCAGCGACAATACTCCATAGAATCATCTGAAGCGGGATCCAACGATCGGGTCCCATCCTCCTCCAGTTAGATGAAGCGTGTCTGGTAGTTTTTTTTACGGATCTGTACGTACCATTTCGAGACCAGCTGTGATGGAATCTCAGCACACATGAACGACAAGGAAAAGACTGAATTGCCGAGATTGTAATCTGACAGAAAAAATTAGCTTCATGATTCTTCAATTAGTTCACTCTCGCATGCGTACCGTTTGTAGTGAGGTTGAGGTCCGCCAGGAAATTGTTTGTCAGTGCTTGGGCGAGATTGGCACGGTCAATCTCCAGGGCCATAAAGGCAACACAGGTGAAGACCAGAATGCGGAAATCGATCTTTCGGACCAAGGCCTAGTAAGGAAAAGTTGTGTTAGTGTTCGGCATAAAAGTATGCACACATCACTCTCGGGTAGGTGCATACCTTCTCCTCCCGCCATGTCCAGCGCATCGACGGATCGAACCGATGAAGATTTTCCCAGTCAGCCCGAGGTCGGTATTCGATCGCCAGCTTGGGGTCGTCGTACACGGATGGTTGGGTTGCAATCGCGTCAAGATCAAAGGGTTCCGATTTCTCCCAGAAAAACGTTCGCTTCTGGGAAATCGGCTCGCCAAGTGGAAGTGTGCTGACGGGAAACTGCTGCAATTGGATTTCTTCCACAGTAAGCTGTAGTTTCTTTCCATTGTCGTCTGTGTCCAAGTTAGCTTCATCGCTGTCAGAGCGAGCCAGGGGTGAGTCGAGCCTCCAAAGCACAGTCGGCATCTTTGAGTATTGCTGGCTGGACGGTGCTGTTTCTTTCTGTGTCTTGTTGTGTTTCGGTTTGTCTTGTTGTGTCTTGTCCTTGTCTAGATACATGGATTGTCAATGTTCTCCTTCAATCTCTTTATAATGTAACTCTGAGACTTGATGCCTCCAAACACGAATGTCGTGATCCATCTTCAGATTGAGAGACAGTGCTTGAAATATGGCAATGAGGCTCGTCAATATCCAATGTTATTTGCGACATTGCAGTCTACCGTCGTACTGGGAAACAAAGCTCCGGGTTGCCCACGGCCCGTAGCCGAGTACTCAAGTACTCTCCGCGATGCCGTGATCTTGCATCAAGACGCTACAACATGAACAATGGGTTTGCAGCTGTCAGTAGTGCACCATATTCCATAGGCAAAAGCCACTTTGAAAGAAACTCACCATGACCAAAGCGTGGCCTGTGACTCGTTGACAGATATTGCATAATATCCTTGACATGGTAAGGTCTCGTTCGCCATACACGGTCAGCCTTGTATAATAATACAATCGTGTTTTCGGACTTGGACAGCAAACATACCTCAAAATAATGTTTGGAATTGGTATTTCATACATGGCCACGGCCGGGGATGTAAACGTCGGACCCGCGGAGATGCTTGTATCTGAAGTTAATAATACCTTGTCTGTTCCACTTTTTCGAGGCACACCTTTGTTCTTATTCGCCAAGAGCCAAGTCACCTCACCTTTGCCAAGACCATGCACATACAAGACGCCACCACGGCTGCCGCCGTGAACAGCGAGAGGTGCATCCCGATCAAGCTTTCGCGGCTCTCGCGGACGATGCGGACGATGCGGACGATGCGGACACCATTCCCATGGGCCCCTACTGGAAGTCGGACAGACAAGTCCGCTCTTTTGACAAATGTGAAAAAAAAAAACTTCCGAAGGGCCCAGGTACACAGGCTGTCAGAATATCTAGAGTATGACTGCCATCGTTCTTGAATTAATTCTTTGTACCTCAATAGATATTAACTAGAAAGAAAGGGGAAAAGTTATGTAATGATCGAAGATACGGTGGGATGGTCTACTAAATCACATAGAATTCCGTATAGGCCACGACTACTACCACCTTATGTGTTGATGTTCATTCGCTAATTGTTGTTTGTTTACTTGCTATGCCCGTACTCCTCTTTTCTTTTTTGTTTTGTTTTATTTTGAATTTCTATTTTCCTCATTGTTTTTTTAGTGGTTTTTTTTTTCGATAAAAAGACTTTTATTCGCTGCCTCATTTCTCTCTTTTATTATTTTTTATTGTTTCTTTCAAGAAAAGAAAATTCCAGCCCACGGACAATCATCATAATTAATGAGTCAGAAAATTACAGAAGACGAACAAATCCAAACAGCACAAAAAATCGCACAAATTTAATACATTCGACGAAACGAAGTGCATACACAAGTTCCTCTAACACGTGCCACAAAGAGAATAACTGCCACAGTTGCACGACATGGCATGCCTCTTCTTTGTCTTCCCTGTCCCCTCGTACTTTCCGTGTGGCTACCCCGAATCGAGGGTTGCGGAGAAGCTGCGTGGACAACATGGGACTAGTCTGCGGATCGTGGCGCCTGCTCCGCAAGTTGATTTCCTGAACCAGGAAAAGCATAAGCAGGAGAGGATGAAGAACCTCCAACAAGTGGAATATATGTAACGAGGAAGGTAGGTAATTAGAAAATAGAATCTAGAAAATAGAATCCCCGTGAAGGGAATAATTTCAATAGATCAAGATCACGATTCAACCAATTTTCTCAACTCACACGGTCACCTCGGCTCGTCCCACGACTCACTCCTTCCACTTGCACCCTCTCAACTCAACCCCCGCTCTCATCTCATCTTCACAATGGCCCCCAACTTTGACCTCCAGGACAAGGTCATTGTCATCACCGGTGGTTCCGGCGGCATTGGTCTGGCCACGGCGGAGTTCTTACTGGCTCAGGGTGCCAAGGTTTCCATTGCCGACTTCTCGGAGAAGGGCATCGAGGCGGCTACGGCCAAGATCCAGGCTGCCAACTACCCCGGCAAGCTGCACACCAAGTTTGTCGATGTGCGCAAGCCGGCCGAGGTCGACGCCTGGATCGCCGACGTCGTCAAGACGTTTGGTGCCAAGCTTGACGGTGCCATCAACCTGGCGGGCGTGATCCCCAAGGTCATCAACATTGAGCGCGTCGAGGACCTCAACGATCCGGACTGGCAGTTTGTCATGGACGTCAACCTGAACGGCGTGATGCACTCGATGCGTGCGCAGATCCGGGAGATGAACGAGTACGGCAGTATCATCAACGCCAGCAGTGTCTGTGGTGTCATTGGTTTTGCCCGGAATGCAGCCTACACGGCGACGAAGCACGCTGTTGTGGGCATGACACGGTCGGCGGCCAAGGAGGTGGGTGACCGTAACATCCGTGTGAACGCTATCGCGCCAGGCTTGATCAACACGGCCATGGTCGCTGAGGCGGCCAGCAAGGACAAGGTGGACGAGAATGGCAACAAGGCCGAGGATGCGGGTACAGCTCTGAAGTCACACATTAAGCGGCTGGGTAAGCCGGAGGAGGTGGCTGCCCTGTGTGCATGGCTTCTGTGTGACTACAGCCGGTACATTACGGGCACCGTCCAGGTCATTGATGGCGGCTACACGTGTTAAAGGGTATATAATTAAAGCGATAGTTGGAATTTGATCAAAATAAAAGTCATTATTATATCTTTTTTTTTAGCTTCCCATTCTTTCCTTTTTTGACTTGGTGTTTTTTAACCTCTATAAGTTGCACACTTCATACAACATAAACACCACAAGGAGGGCGTTTCCAAAATATCCTCAAATTATTTGCTCACCTGCCTCCATGTAACTAGTGAACCCCTCTGGGCAGTCGACCCCAAACTTGTCTTATGTCATGATGGCGGCTTTTACATGCAAGAACTGCCCTGGAAAATAAACTCCCCGAAAAAGCGGACCGCTAACAGCATGCCAAAGACTAAAGGCCGCTCTAAATTTAAATACATTTAAATACAATGATTCATGTTGTTACGCGTGGCCCAAACTTCCACAACGACCTTTCACTTTTCTTCAACCTTTGTTGTATGAATGCTCCCAGAAAACGGATATCACATGATATTGTCATTACTGTCTTATGTACACTTTAATATCATACAAATTTGTTTCTTAACTTCAGCTCCACCTGTCACCTACGGCCAAGTCCAGTGACCGGCCCGCCGCTCGGCCGAGATGGGGATGTTGTCACCATCGTCTTCAACGTTTCCAGTGGTATTGCTCTTTTGAGAATCTATCGATGCAGAAGCAGTGTTTGCCCTACTTCCCACTGGTTTGGATACTGTAGTAGGGGAGCGACTTGAAGGTGCCATTCCCACATCCGCCATTGGCGTGTCCTTGTCGGTGGCAGTGTCGGCAGTGTTGCTGTTTGTCCGCCTCATACTCGCATTGTTATTGTCCGAGTTGCCGCCGTTATTGCTGCCATTGTTGGTCGCCGTCGTCTGCCCCGAGGACAGGTCGCCCAGGCCACCGTGCATCAACAGGTTCTCGAAAAAGGCGAAATCCACACCCTGTAGGGTCCAGTCGTCTGCCGATCCGCCGACACCCGTATTGCTGCCGTCTGTGGCCACGCTCGACGGCATGAAGTTGCCACCCTGTGTCGTTGACGAGATGGTGGGAGTGTTGGCGTTATTGTCGGCAACGTTGGTGTAGAACATGTAGTTGCTGGACTGTGGATCACTGTTCGGCAGGAAGAGTAGAGGCTGGTTGGCTGTAGTACCCAGAGGTCCAACACTAGACCAACTGGGTACCATGGCAAGGCCGGTGAGTGGATTGACAATGGGTGTCTCACCAGCAGAGTAGTTGGGGTAGGTGGCAATAAGTTCAGGATTGAAGGTTGGGTTGGAGGCGACAGCAGGTAGCAGAGACTCCAGCGAGCTGAGTGTGGGACCATTTTGGAGGTAGGGTGACTGCTGTTGCTGTTGCTGTTGCTGCATCTGGAACTGCTGCTGGAACTGTTGTTGCTGTTGCTGTTGACGCTCTTGCCGTTGACGTTCCTGCTCTTGTCGTTGCTGTTCCTCTTGCTGTTGTTGTTGCTCTTGCATCTCCTTTTGCAGTTGCTCTTCTTGTCTCTGTTGCCGCTGCTTGGCTTGGTTCTCGGTATTAGGCCCGCCAATGACACAGTTGACACCGTTGTCGGGGTTTGTCGTACCGTTGGCTCGGCCACCGGGATTGTTGTTCTTGGCCTCGGACGACAAGACGAGAGAGCACTCATTGCCATTGACCCGCAGGATACCCTCCTTGTTGATGCGAATCGTGCCCAAAAAGGGAACCCATACGCGCAGGTCATCGGGTGCCTCGTTAGCACGAGCACGGAGTGTTGCCTGTGCATCTTGGCAGCCCAGCGACGCCGCCACAGCCAGCGAGGCGTCCAGTTCAACATCCAGCATCCGTCTGAGGAATGCTGCACTCTTGGCCGACAACGCATCGTCCTCGTTGAGACGGGCCATCTCATCCATGCTCTCGAGAACACGCTCCATCATGCCGCGGTCACTCAGGCGCTGGTGGGCCAAGAAATCGTTGGCGACCATCTGGTTCTGTTGCTGTTCATTGCGGTGGCTGTCAAGGTGAGCCAGACACAGCGTCATGCTAGCCAGAAGGGCAAAGAAGTCGATGCAGCGACAGAAAAAGGTGACCTGCTTGAAGCTGCGCAGGGACAGGAAGCGGGTGAGCACCTCACGGCTGGCACTGACACAAGTGATCTTGCTGTAGGCGTACTTGTCGACACTGCCGGCGCTGCCACCCATTCCATTTGCGTTTCCGTTTCCGCTTGCATTGAGAGGAATGCCGCTGACGGCAGCAGCGACAGCCGAGTTACTATCCTGTCGTGTGAAGCCTGGTGGCAAAGACGTAGGGATATTGTCACCGTTTCCACGCAGCAAGTGGGCTGTCGATCGGTCCATGGTGGTTCCTGCAACGGCTTCCTCGGGAACAGCACCTGATACAGAGGCGTTGGCAGCCTCAGCAGCAACAGCAGCCGTCTCTTCTGCCACAGCAGCAGCTGCCGACTTGGCCGTTGTGTCCGTACCCCGGCGCAGCATGTACGGCAGGTGCAGCTGGGTCAGTAGGTGGTAGTGGAACAGCTGGTCGACGAGACGTTGGGTCTGCATAAAGACAGTAGTGCCGTCACCGTCCCACTCGTTGATTTGTGGGGTGAGCCACCACTGTGCGGGCATGTTGCGAGAGGCACGCTGCAGAGCCAGGTCGATGGACTGCGTGGACAGCACGTTGGTGATGTCGCTGTAGCTGTCGTCCACATCGCAAGCATTCATGCCACCGCAGCCCTTTCCCTCGTCGTCCTCACCACGCCAGGCCTCGTTGCGTTCAATTATACGACCAACAATGACAGCATGGGCCTCTTCGATGCGACGCAAGTCTTTGTAGAGAGAGATGTAGGCAGCAGTGCCGGCCTCGTCACCCTCAAGACTGGCTGGGATGGGTGGTGGTGGGATATCGATTTGCTTTTGGGTTCCATTGTGAGAAAGTGTCTTGAGTGCGCCTTTACCATAGGACGGGTGAAGGACAGCCGGGTCACCTGGTGCACCCTGGGGCAGACCCAGCATGAGAGACAGGTAGCGATCGGCATAGACAATACGGAACCACAGGCACTGCGGCACAATGGGCTGTTGAGTTCCAGGGTCGATAGACTTGATGGTGGCCGCGGGAAAGCCGCGTTGAAGGCCCATCAGCTGGCCCATGGTCATGGCACGACGGAACGCCAGCCAGGCTCTTCTCAGATTACCCTGGTTGGACTGGATGACACCCTGCATGACAAGACATTGAACACCCTCAAGGGAGCCGATCAAGCTGTCGTTGCCGGTCACGACGGTGTTGGTGGCACAGACAGCTCGCTGCATAATCTCCCGATGGGGTACCTTGAGCCTGCGTAGGGCTGGGTCGAACTGTGGGTGCAAATGTTGAAGGAAGGAGGCAAGCATGAGAAGTTTTTGGGCGACGAGGACGAGGTGGGATCCGAGGGGTGGCAAGAAGAGAACAGTGCTGGCGGCATCACGGCTGACAGGTGGTGTCTGGGCAGCAAGAACAGCCGAGAAGGGTGTGTACACCAACACCTTGTGAAGGCCAGATCGAACAGGCGTAGCCAACGCATCCAATATTAAAGCCTGATCCTCAGGTGATGGCCAAGCGGCTGCGAGGGTATTGTAGCGGCGCACATACTCATCGTGCATGTGGCTGGCAGCTCGGATGGCCCGTGTCGTGGCGTTGGGAGCGTCTAAGTTGGGGTTGTTCTGGGCGGGCACGCCAGCAATGGTCTGTGTTGACGATGGGCCTCCCCTGCCACCTCCAATCTTTGATGTGTTGTTGGTCGACTGTGAATCTGCTTCAGCACCTTCTGTCGCGTCGGCATCTGATCCGGCAGCACCAGCCTGGCTTCCGCTACCAACACGTGTTGCAGTTGTACTGGCCGTCGACGCAGGCGTGGCTGGGCCTGTAAGTTTTGGTGGCATGGTACCGGGCTGTTCTTCCTCACCCATAACTGTCCCTCTTTCGTGGCCAAACCATGTTGTGTATGTCGTTGGTGTTGCCCGTTGTTCCTCAGCATCTGTCGGTGTGGTAATACCAGTTCGACTGATGGCAAGGTAGCCCTCCCGCATGCTGACCATGGTCTCGGGTGGTGGAATATTGTTGATGCCGTGGTGGCGTTGAGCGGCGGGCGGTTCATGCCGTTGAGGTCCAATTGTGTCTGGACCGCCTTCTTCTTCTCCTTCAAACTCGTCGTCTGCCTGTCGCCGGCGGTGCCTTGATGATGACGGTGACGTCGCCGATGTCATGGTCGACGTTGTAGAGGGCGAGCCATGGCTGGGGCCACGACCTGTGCTGCTTTTGAGAACCTGATATTGTTGATGTTGTTGTTGCTGTGCCTGTTGCTGCTGATTCTTGACGAGCATCTCCACTAGAGCCTCCATACGGCCCAACCGGTCGTCGACATGCCGGCTGTGGTTGGCGGCCGCCGAGAGTGCTGTCGTCTCGGGCAGATCCTGGCTCACACAGGGCGTCCTCCGCCGCCGACAGCCATCGCAGACGAGACCAGCAAAGGCTTCGGCATCGCCAATCTCATCTGGGTCGAGGGGCGTGCCATCTGGGGCTGAAAATGTGCAGCGGATCTTCTTGCGCTTGCAGGCCCAGCAGCTGTGTGTGCCCTTGCGAATCTTGCGGCGCTTGGTGGCGTGTGTTGCTGGTGGTGAGCCGGTGTTTGTTGTGGTCTGAGGTGGTGGTGAACCTGTGGCCGATCTTGAGGCTGATACGGAGGCAGAGGCAGGGAGGCTCTTTCCTGTTCCACGCGCAACAGCTGTGACCGGGCTATGGTCTGAGGAAAGAGCGCGTCGCGGGGGCATTGTGAAAAAAAGGAAGGACGTCAAGAGACGTCAAAGAGGGAAGGTATGATGGACGTCACAGGAGGGACGAGGCTGAGTGTGTGGCTAGTGGGTACGATGCGGCGCTCGGAGAGAAAGAGCACCGCAACTCTGAATGTTTGCTCCGTGCAATTGAATATCTCTCCGGAGAGTGAGAGTGAGGGCTCATGAATTTCGTCCAGCCATGCCTTTTCTCGGCGGAACGACGATGGTCACAGAAAAGAGGCGTGAGATACGGCAAAAACGAGAGAGAAAGAGAAAATCAATTTTGAAACTGGAATCAGGAATCGACTTGGATTGCAATAGAGTAAAAAGAGACCAGAGACACCAATGAAGAGTGCAAAAGGCCCCAAAGGATCATTCTCTGGGGTCTCGAATGGGACTTGAATGGCGACACACTTACACGCCCAGCCAAAGCGTGCAGAATTACATGAGAGGGTCGTTCCTTCCGCCGAGCGCGGCGGAACAAAGGAGTTTTGTACCTACTAAAAATGGTAATTATGGGGAAACGGACAGTCATCAACCCGATTCTTTGTCATCTGGGCTGGGGGATAGGTTGGTGGGGATCGCACTGGGAAGGAGCCGCCCCCAAATAGCCCCAAATAGCGTGCCTTCCCGTCAACGCCAAAAGACCAACCGTGGTGGGCGCTTCCTTCCAGAATTGAGCCAGAGTCAACGTCTTGAAAACGGTGAAAGGATCTTATCTTGCATTTGCTCGTAACCCTTTTGCCGTCCCGAAATTTTCGTCATTGACGATCCAAGTGGGAAATGCAACTGTGTGAATGGCCTGGTGGCCTGAGCCACCAGGCTTGCACGCGCCGTTCACGCCTTTCATGGTCGATAATCACACACAGACACACCGTCCGAAACAGTCATTCACAGAAATCCAACCCCCCTTTCGCTTCAAAAATGCGGCTGCCTTGTTATATCTGAACCTGTATCATGATGTGCCCAAGGACTGTCAGTCACGTCCGCCAGGATGTCTGTTCACAGCAACCAAAACCAAACGATGCCGACTGTCAGCCGGCTTGACCACGGTACATGTCGATTGCCCGCAGTCCGAAAATATGCTCAAAGTTGAGCGGCGCCGCGCCAGCCAGTCCATGTTGAACAGACAAAGGAAGTTGAACAAGAGACCAGAGATGGAGACAAAAGGTCTGTGTTAAGCATATGCGTTATGCTTCGGATTTTTTCTGTCTTCCCGTCTCTCTTTTCTATCTTGGGCAAGGCTGGCATCGGCGCCGGGACTCTTGTCGACCGTGGCTCGCAAACGTCCCAGACATTTGAAGAACGCGAAGTCACGTGTTCGCGTTTCCACCATGTAATCGTATGTCCGTGGGACACGGCGGTCGGACGCTGGCCCACCATGCACAAGGTAATATAAACGTTTGTAAAGAACAGAATAAACATAGAAAACACTGTGTAGAAAGCGCATATGCTGTAGTCCTCTCTATCCAAATACAGCTTCCGCGCGCGGCCCGGACACCGGGGAGAGGTCAAGGCCGATTATGTGCTCAGCATCGTCCTTTTTGTCTCCGTGCTGACGAGCAGTCGGGCCAATATTGTCACATGTTGTCATTGTTCTGTCATGATGAGCCATAACAGTGATATGTAGCGTCAGGTGTGTCAATGATAGTAGTGTTAATGTCAAAACGGTGATTCTTTGGTCAGAAGTTGTAGACGACGAAACAATGTTTCTGAATATCCTTGGGCTCTGCTGCGATACACAACATGATGCATGGGAAGGGAGAAGTTGTGCTTTGATACGAGCTTCATGTTGTCAACAAAGAGATGTTGAAATGATTGCGTGGGCTTCAGTAATAGGCCCCCCAAACAAGATGCCGGTTGGGAATGTAAACAATCAAACTCGCAAACGAGGGTGACCAAACGGTGTAAATTGCCAAGAGCGGCTGCAAACATGCCCATGTTGTCAACTTGTTCACAGCAATTTACTACAGTGTCTTGTGATGAACTACGCCTCGTACTGCATTCACCTGGCCACCGTATTGTAGGACAATGCCGTGCTTTCGCTGTGGCACTACTTTGACGGCCCCGGATTTTCTGTATTCTGACAGGTTCTGACAGCCGTCTGCCGTCTCATGGCCGTAGTTGTCGCCACTGATGCTTATCTCCATACAAGCTTCGCACGGTCGGAACTGTAAATTCGAGTCCGACCTCGGTTCGGGCAAGTTCAGTGCTTATTCTACATGCACCTGTTCATGTGCACATTGTATTTCAAAAAGCACAGCGTATGCTTATTTTATAGTGCAGTACTACTGTCGCCGTGCCGTATTTAATGCCGTGGGCTGTGGTGATAGTGGCTACATTGCAAGTTATGAGCTTGCATTAAGTTTGGGTAACAATCATACAACCCATCCTATGATTTTTTTTGCCTTTTTGTATTTCGAGTCGAGCAGCTTCGTTCAAAAACAGTGTGGAACACGGCCTGTTCGAATCAAATGCTGTCGAAACATACTCACCGGCCACCATTGGCTAATTGGGGCATAACTGGAGAGAACTCAACCTCGTAGAAATTTTTAGTCAGGAGGGTAGTCAGCAATGGGAACAGGGTTGCCACATTGTCGAGGAAAAAGGCAATCAAGACGTAAGGTGATATGTGCGTGAGATTGAATCATTGCTGCCGTGGTGTTGTGGTTCAATTGCAGTGGGACGTGGACCAATAACAACGGTCTGTTACAACGGTCCGTACTCTGCTTAGTAGATCCGGTCCGTATTTGTTTTTCCTTTTTTTTCGATTTTTTTTCGTTCACTCACATCCTCCATACAAAGTTTTGCCTGCCGCCTTTCTTTGCTCTCGCTCATATTTACCCTCTTTTTGTTTTACCTTCTCACTTCGCTCACCTCTGTCTCTTCTCCCTTTCTCAAGTTTCTTTTCTCTCCCGTCCTTCATCACGGAGTCAAATGCAACGCTTTCGGCTCCTGGCATGCAACCGTGCTCCGTTTTCGTGCGTTTTGTGCTACGTGTACCGTTTTCTGCTTTCTTCTTTCCCCTTCCTTCTTATTTAACACATGTTATTGATCGTCTAATACATGGATTGCCTGCAGCAGATGCAGCCAAATGACGTTGGAAAGCTTCCGCCGCGCTCGGCGGACCGGTGTTAATACCTGTGCCGCGCCCAGCTTTCAGCACGTTTTTATCTCCCAATTCTTAGACAAAAGCCCCTTGCCTTCAGCCGCGCCACGGACGTAACGCGCCTTGCGTGGCCCTACAATCTCTAATTTCCAGAATCTCACCAACCAAGCCAAACTCCAGGGCCTTAACTCCACCCCTACATCTTTCTTCCACAGCTTTCACTTGCTTTTGTTTGTTCTTTGTCCCACGAAAGCTCGATCCCATCTGTGCGGCTTAGCTTCACACTCTAAATTTTGTATGCCGGAAGGCTGCATGTTGGCTCCGTTTCAAGGACCTTGCCCATTCTTTCCTCTTTTTGTCCCTTTCTCCTTTTTCTGACAAATGCCCCCACAGTATCAGCACCAAAAAGCACGTCTTTTCAGTCATACACGGTCCAACATCTTTCCTTTCCCTTTCCTTTTCCTGTATCTTTTCCGTTTGCTTTTTATTTTGGCCCAGTTTGTTCCCCGTCTGGACCGTCTGACCCTGGTTCTGCCCAACGAGGCCCCGGCGGCCTGCCCATGCTGTCAGCGGAGGTCAGACCTAGCAAAAACAAGTAAAAAACGGAAAACTGGCCAATAACCACAACCAAATGACATAAGCCATTGCCAACAAATTCACAGTCCATAACGCGCCAGTCATCATTGATCGACAAAGCTTCTCACTGATTGACTCCCAACGAACCTCCTTTTCCACTGGAGGATGATGTGTCTCGTAGATTTTTGTTACATTTCCATAGCCTTTTTGTTCAAAGTTTTTTGTCTTTCTTAGTTAAACACAACAACTCAGTACACCGTTTCAGACAGCGTTTATATGAACGGAATATCGATGCTTATTTCCACTTGCCATGTACTGTTTTGTCCATCCCTCTGTCTCTCCAGCCGGTCGGGCCCCGGAACGTAGCAAGAACCGGACGACTGCCCAAAGCGTCTTCTGTAGCGTGAACGGCCGATCCTCTTGTTTCTTTGGTTTGCCTTTTCTTTCACGAGGGAAAACGGTAGGATGGAGTACTCCGTACGAGAATAACCAGGGGTAGCATAACGCAGATGAAAAAAAGGATGAAAGAAGAATTAAAAAAGAAAGGAAAATAGATGAGATCCACTATGAGATCCTGTTTGCATGCAGTACCGAAAAGGAACCCCAGCGTGTATATAATAATAAGATGCAAGCCACCAAACGTTGTTGTTCGTATCTCGTGTCTTTTTGTCTTTTCTCTTCATTCCTTTCTTCAGCCATCCGACAGATCAAGTAGTCTGCTGACCATACTGCTTGTCCATACATAATAGACATTTGTTTGTCAACACAAGCTATCAACAGCAACAGGACAACCCTCGACTACCACCACCAACAACCGACATCATGAGTGGCGACAGCACCCGCGTGCCGACGCCAGCCGGCACTTTGACTGACCAGGAGAACAACATCACGAACAACCACCTCAACGTCAACAAGGAGGACCAGGTTGGCGGCGAGACGACCGACTACGACGAGAAGAAGGACGCCGCCGGCGATGCTACCAGCATTGACATAGAAAAGACCGAGGCCAATGCCGCAGCTGCCCCTGCTGCCGGTGTCAACTCAGATGGCGTGGCCGTCGACGAGAACGGCGATGCCTACCCGACGGGCAGCAAGCTCATCTTCATCGTTGTGGCTCTTGTCCTGACCACCCTCCTCATTGCCATGGACATGACCATTGTGGCTACCGAGATCCCCAAGATCACTGATGAGTTCCACGGTCTCGACAAGGTCTCTTGGTACGGCGCCGCGTACTTTATGTGCGTTGGTGGCTCGCAGTCGACATGGGGTAAGATGTTCAAGTACTTCCCGCTCAAGACGACCTACCTCGTTGCTCTTGTTCTGTTCGAGGCCGGCAGTGCCCTGTGTGGCGCGTCGCCCAACGCTACCGCCCTGATTGTTGGCCGTGCTATTGCTGGTCTGAGCGCGTCCGGTCTCGTGTCTGGTGCCTACATTATCATCGGTTTCTCTGCTCCCCCGTCTACTCGTCCCCTCCTGACAAGTATCACGGGTGCCGCCTACGGTATCGCCTCTGTTATCGCCCCGCTTATTGGCGGCGCCTTTGCCGACCACGTCACCTGGCGTTGGGCTTTCTACATCAACCTCCCCATCGGTGCCGTCTCTGGTCTTCTGTTCCTCATTTTCTTCAAGACTCCCAATGCCTCGCGACCCAAGTCTGCTACGCTCTCTGAGAAGGTCTGGCACACTGACCCTCTCGGTGCCGCTCTGCTCATGGGCGCCATTATCTGCTTCATCCTGGGCCTCCAATGGGGTGGTCAGACCAAAGAATGGTCCAGCGGCAGCGTCATCGGTGTCCTCGTTGCCTTTGGTGTCATTCTCATCATCTTTGCCGGTTGGCAGATCTTCCAGGGCGAGCGTGCCATGATGACTCCTCGTCTGCTGCGCCAGCGCTCTGTGTGGGTCTCGTCACTGTTCTCGTTTAACTTTGCTGGTGGCTACTTCTTGATTGTGTACTTCCTCCCCGTCTACTTCCAGAGTATTGATGGTGTCAGCCCTACGGCGTCAGGTGTTCGCAACCTGCCCATCATTATTGCTGTCACTATTGCCACGATCTCTTCTGGTGTCTTGATGGCCAAGACTGGCCGCGTTGCTGCCATGATGACTATTGGCGGTGTCCTCGCTACGATTGCCTCTGGCCTCCTGTACACTCTCAAGGTCGGCAGCAACTCGGGTCACTGGATCGGTTTCCAGGTCCTCGCCGGTCTCGGCTACGGCTTCTCCTTCCAGCTGCCCATCATCTACGCCCAGAGTGAGACCACCGCTGAGGACATGGCTGCCACTACTGCCATTGTTCTGTGCTTCCAGACTGTCGGTGGTGCTTTCTACGACTCGGCTGCCCAGTCGGCCTTTGTCAACACCATCATCCGCAAGCTAGCCATCTATGCTCCGGACCTGAACCCCGCCGTCGTCATCAACACGGGCAACACGCAGCTGCGCACAGTCTTTTCCGGTGCCGAACTCAGCGGCGTGCTTGCCTCGTACTCGAGAGGCATCCAGATT
Organism: Ophiostoma sp. CBS 140.51; assembly: GCA_029298735.1. Taxonomy (NCBI): domain Eukaryota; kingdom Fungi; phylum Ascomycota; class Sordariomycetes; order Ophiostomatales; family Ophiostomataceae; genus Ophiostoma; species Ophiostoma sp. CBS 140.51. The sequence goes on from JANSLP010000100.1 coordinate 69,797, forward strand.
GCCTTCAGCCTGTCGATTGTTGGTGCTGGTACTGCTACCCTCATCGGCATGGCCTCCAGCTGGAGACGCATCGGGCACAACCCCGATGCCATGGGTGGCGCTGCTTAAGTGCACCCCTCAAGACAACATTATATGGCTTTTGGCCCGTGTCCACTTACACATTCATGGCCATCCAATAGCCATCTTGACCCCACTCCCGTCCTATATCCATCGCATCTATCCATATACTCTAGACAGGCACCCTGCCTCGGATAATTTGGCTTATATTATTATTTCCTTTTATTCATCAAAGCATTGTTGATTTTCACTTTTTATCATTATTTGGCAGCCTTTGATTTTTGGTTCCATAGAACTCTTCACTTTGTATTAATTTTGTACTATTCTTTGACTGTTGTTTGCTTTTCCTGCTTCTATTATATCCATCGTATATTATATTCACAGTTAACAGAATAGACTTTTTTGACGACAAAACCAACGCTCTCTCCCCTGAATTTTTTGTGATTAAATGAATGCAAGTGTAACAAAGTATGAGACACGGAGTATTCACTTAGAAAATGTTGCCCTTGGCCTGAGTGCCCTTCTCCTCCTCAACCTTCTTGAGGTTGATGTTGCGCCACAGAAGCACACTGAGGACAGTGGGGACCATGAAGACGGCACCGGCAATAACCATCTTGTGCATGACGCTGGCGTAAGCCTCAATGATGGCGTTGCGGATAGGGCTGCCGACAGGGTAGCTAAGCTGGACAACGAGCGAGTCGTAAATCTCCGAGGTCAAGTTCTTGGAGTCGGCGGGCAGAGCATTGTACATGGCCTTGGGGAGCTCATTGGTCCAGAGGGCACCGGCAATGGTCTCGCCGATGGAGGCACCAATGGAACCGAACAGACCGTAGATGGCAAGCACGACGGCAACTTCCTGGTGAGACACAGGAGCCATAACGGCCATCTGCGAGCACAGCGAGAGGAAGCCAGAGCCGAAACCGTTGAGGAGCTGACCGCAAACCAGGAGACCAGTGGAGGTGTCCGGGCGACGGAACTTGATGAGCAGACCAGTGGCGATGATCATGAAGGGCAGGCCAATGGCACCAATGTACTTATAGTTGCCAGTGTAGCGAGCCGCGTAACCGATAAAGGGCGACAGGAAAGCGGCACCGAGCGAGAAGCCGTTGAGGATGTAGCCCGAAGTGGTGATGGACTGGTTGTTGACGACCTGCAGGTACGAGCCGTAGTAGGTATCCCAGCAGTAGATGGAGGTGAACATGAAGCCATAGACGAGCGAGCCACCCAGGATGGTGCGGTCGGTCAGGTAGTTCCAGGGCAGGAACTGGACGGGAGCAAACATCTTCTCCCAGACGGCGAAGAGACCCAGGCAGACACCGCCGACAATGAACATGGCAATGATGTAGCCCGTCTTCCAGCCGTTGGGGGCCGAGGTAGCGAGCGAGAACGGCAGGAGAATCAGCGAGAAACCGGCCGAGGACAGCAAAAGGCCGACGACATCAAACTGGACAACATAGTGCTTGGTCGACTCCCAAAAGGTACGGTTGTGGTCCTTGACCGGGTAGACACCAAGGCGCTTAGCCTTCTGCGCCTGCAGGATGAAGACAATAAGGATGGGCACCGAGAAGCCGACCAGGATAATGGCCCACGAGCCGAACGCCCAGCGGAAGTTCAGGTTGTCGTAGTAGAGCTGCGAGATCTTGGAACCGGCAAAGACGGTGGCGATGGTGGGCGTCTGGTTAAGGCCGAAAATGAGCAGACGGTTCTTGAGAGTCGTCATATCAGCGACAACGACGTTCAGGATGTACAGAAGGCCCAGGTAGGCGACCCAGTACAGAGTCTGGGCGGCAGCGTAGGTCTCGACGTTCTTGCAGGCAGCCTTCATAATCTGGCCGATGGTTAGGAGCAGAAGCATGAAGCAGAAGCCCTCAACACGGCCCCAAACGTCGATAATCTTGGCGATCGTAAGCGAAGAGACACCGCCGATAATCGTGGACACGATACCGATGGTGGCGAGCAGGCCGTGGGCGTCGAACTCGGAGGTAACGTAGGCCGACAGGTTGCCCTGAATGCTGGACTGCATGGCGAGAATGAAGTTCATAAGGTAGATCCTGCGAGTGTTAGCAAATATCACGAGATGCATTTGATTCATTTGATTTATTCTTGACCGTCGCACTTACAGAATGAACATGATAATCACCGTGCGCTTGGACCAGACCTGCGTAATGGCCTCGACCTGCTGCACACCCTCCTGCTTGAAGGCATTGTCGTTCTCGTGCGTGCCCTTCTCGTCGGTGCCATTGAACCCGTGGACGGCCTCGGTGTCGACCTGAGCGATCGACTTCTCGACATCGGGCGTGCCCACGGCGGGGTGCTGGTTGACTTCGTTGGCAGACATTTTGCCTGGCGACTTGAAGCAACAAAAAGGGCAGGGACAGTATAAACAAAAAGAACGAGAAGGGAAGGAAAGGAAGGGCAGAAGAAGTCGATATTAAGTGCACTCCGAGGAATGAAGACTTGAGCTTCGCTTGCTTGTCCAGCTTCTCTTTTTTATTCCAAGATCAGATCGGCAACGCAGGTCAGATTATATACAAGTCGGGGTCTACCGTGCTAAGGCGTCAAGACAAGCAAACTTTTGTTGACTAACGACGTCTCTTCCCGAATATACAAAGTACAAAGTACGCACCTACACACGTATGGAGTGATGGAGTACGATTATGGATTATGAGTAGTAGTATCTAGTGCGTCTTAGGACCACCCGCAGGGTCCACGGCTTTAGAGATGGGAGAGTGGAGATGGTCCTGGCCCCCTTCACGGGTAACCCCCTGTCAATGGTGGGATAGATGGTCGGCTGACTGGACTGTCGCGACGCGACAAGGTGTGTCAAAGAAATCTACAGGTCGGGAGAAAAAAAAAGAGCAAAAATCAGCGACAGATGAACCATGCAAGCGAGCGTGGTGGCGAGCAGTCTCGATTCCCGACTCAAAGTCTTGGATCGACAATCTTTTTGCACGCGGCCAGAGTCGGCCAAGCAGCGGGCCACGCGCCGAATGGGGGCAAAGCTCCAGTTTGGAGGGACAGGGTCAGCAACGTGGGTGAGAGAGAACACACACAGAAGATCATACAAGCAGAAAAAAAGGTACAAGACGAGAAGTCTACGGAGTGACAAGACAGATCGAGGACGACGTCGGAGCATCTAGGACGTGCATCGAGAGGGTCTACGTCGTTGTGTGTCCATCCGGAGTCTGCTTCGAGACCAATTTGTCTATTTCGAGACATTTCAACGGGGGTCACGTTTTTCCTGCAATTTTCCACGTTGCTTTTACGTCGTTTTTCAACATCTTGACATGTTTTGCCGCGACTTGTCGTCCTTTTCTTCGCGTGTTTCTCTATCTTGGCGGGTCTCGATGGGGGTTCTTGAGCGTTCTGGGGGTTATAGAAAAGTCACATGGCGATAGGCTCTGATAGCTTATGGCCTTTTTCTGGTCTTTTTACCTTTTTGCTGTTTTTCCCATCTTTTTTCTCTGATCTGCTTCCCCTTCTTCTCTCGCTTTCTCACCAAAATGGCACTCCCCATGCTCTGTGCTGCTCTTTTTCCTCTTTTTCGTGGCCTGCCCGCAATAACCGGAGATGGCGTGCCATCCACGGGCGTGGGATGGTTTGAGAGTGGACTGCAAGAGTGGACGCCAACTGGTTGCAGTGGCCGGTGTGGAACTGAACTGGACTGGCTCAATTGAGTTGGCGCCAAATACTACCCAAGCGTTGTCGATCCGACCCTTTTTTTTCAGTGATGTTATCCTCCTGTTTGGCTCATTGCTGCGCTGGTAGTGGCCTTTGGCGGCCTCTTATTTGTCCTTTCGTCCCTGGAACCAGTGAGGTTACTCTGGTTCTTTCTCTTGCCAAGTGGGGAATCTGATAACTTTACTCCATCTGATAAAAATTTTCATGCCCAGGCTTTTCGTCGGTCTTTGGCCTGATTTGATTTTTTTGTTTTCGTCCCTCACTTTTCGTTTTGTCATGTCTAAAGAAAAGGCCAAGTCTTTACTTCGGTAAATCATCGAACTTCGGTTCGGGACCAGGCTGGCTGGAGCAATCAATTATCAATTGCCGTCCGTGTGTGGATGTTGATTTTCTTCCCCTCGTACCTGGTAACCTTTTTTTCACCCGTATTCCACTATTGTTCATGTGCGCTACTTTTTCCTCCCTATGGTTATCAATCTTATCCGGGTCCGTGGTATCCCCATCTGGACAAGGGCAACCCAGACCCGACTCAAAACCAGGAAAAGAGGCGCCTGCAGATGCAGACCGATGCAAACACCTGCAAGCACCTTCCTTCCTGGAGCTCTTCTCTGATCTGTAAGGCACGGGTTCCACGGCAAGGCCAGAAGGAAGAAATGACGAATAGGGGAAAAAGGAAGGAAAACAAGCGCACGAAAAGAATCACATCAAACACAAAGAGAGCAGCCGTTTTTTTTCGAGTGCCTCCGGTGCCGGCTAACAGGGTCACAGCGCTAAGCGGGCTCTAGTGTTTGCGCTTGTGAAGGGTTGTGGGTGTCGTTGAAGTGTCAAAGTGTAGGGATGTTGACGAAGACATGGTCCGACAACCTTTTCATTCCTTCATCCTTCGTTTCTTTTTCATCTGCCATTGTCCTAGCACACATCGAAACATCCTCCATTGCCCCCATTTCTCGGAACTTTTATTTTCTTTGCTTTTTATTCGCACTTGCACTTGCACTTGCACTTGCACTTGCACTTGCAGTTTTCTTCACGCCGAGTTATGCCCATTGCATGCTAGACTGTCTGGGCAGACGTTCCCAAGACGGCATGGCTTGCGGCAGAAAGTAGGTACATACATACACACAAGTATGTTTTCTTTTTCGTGGACTTTAGATGTATTCGTATTGCTCCCTCGATTTGGCCGAGCGCAGTTTTGCGGCTGCCGGGAAGGACTGCAGGGCGCCCAGAGAAGTTGATTCCAAAGAGCCTCAAGTGGGCGTGGTGTGTGCACGGTTTGTGTGTGTGTGGACACTCAGTTGAAAAGCACTTTCCTCTTCTGTGCAAATTATGTACAAAAACTCTTGCAAGTACACACGCGACTGGGAAAAGTGAGCCTGAAAGTCGGTTCGATGTAGAATATGCATCATATGCATCATCTAGAACACGTAAGGAACACGCGTTGAACGACGACGGCAAAAAGCCGTTCTTGACTAAAACGGGGAGATCCATGTGTGCTCCGTTGATTCGGAGGAACTGTCGAAATTACGGCTGGCATAATAAAGGAACAAGGTCCATGCTTCTGTTTGTGTCCTTTTTGTGTCCTTATTCCCACTACTATGCCATTTGGAAGGAACAGAATGACATGACAGATGACATGAGAGGAGATGGATGGAGCAACATGCTAGGCGATATGAGAGGACCACAGGCGCGAAAAAAGAAAAACTTTAAAAAAAAAATCCAAATCAGATGCAACGCTGGTAGCAAGACCTGGACCAAGACCCAAGGCGAGGCCACACGGACAACAACCCTGCTAAGCAAAGCGGGAAGCAAGCCAAGACGTCCAAGACTTCCAAGATGTCAGAGAAAAGGCAAAAAGACCCCCACGAGACAATGTCCACATCATCCTTTGCCCGTCGCATTGAAGCAAGGCCAAGCGGCGTTGGGGTGCAACAAGGCAAAACTGCAGGGATCAGTAATGCAGTGATGCGAGCAAGATTATCTTTGTGTCTCGTTGCCTCCTTCCGCACCGGAGGGCAAGTATGGCAACAAAGGGGATGAACCAAAATGAACTTTGAGAAGCGAGAGTGCTCGCGTGTCTCAGTCTTACACGTGGAGCAATGTCAAGCAACAAGGACAAGGACAAGGACATTATGGAATTTTCCGTCTGTCTGACTCGATTTCGCTATCTGATTGATCTAATCTAATCACTCTCAAAAAGAAGGTCGATCTGTCGTGTCTTTGTACCCACTATAGGATACACACAACACAAATCGATCTACACTTCTTCAACCTGCTCGACGCCACCTGCCTGTACCTCTTTACCTTCAGTCTCCAATCTGTGTACCGCGACAGCCGTGACACCCGCCGTATGTGCCGTCTCGTACCGCCGACGAGCCGCTCTCGCCCACACCGGCGCACCTGCATCGAACAGCAAATCCATATCCTCGAGCGTCACACCCTTTGTTTCGGGCACAAGGAAGTACGTGAAAATGAATCCGACGACAATCCACGCCGCATAGAATAGGTACGTACCATACTGGATGGTGTTGACCATGTACGGCAGACTGTATACGACAACAAACTGGCCCAGGTACTGCGTGCTCGTTGGGAACATCATGGCAAAGCTGCGGATGCGCGTGGGGAAGACTTCGGCAGCAAAGATCCACGGAATTGAGGTCCAGCTGGCGCTGTTTGCAATGATATAGATATAGATCATGGCCAATGCGGCTTGGCCACCGGGACTACCACCACCAACTTGGGCCGTGGCTGGCTCGTTGCCGACAATCTTGGCGAACGCACCAACATAGAACATGCAGACGGCCATAACGGCGGCGCCGATGAGCATAGGCGGACGACGACCGAAACGGTCGACGATGAAGAAGGAGAACAGAATGCTGCTAACCATTTTGACGATGCCATAGACACCCGTGGCAAGCAGAGCGACTTCCGTCGTCGAGTAGCCGAGCTCCTCGAAGATGATGGGACTGAAATAGTTGACGGCGTTGATTCCTGTCAGCTGTTGCAGCATCATGAGGGAGATAGACAACAGAACACGGTTGCGGACACCAGGCGCACTGAGCTCCCGCCAGAGCTGGCGATGTTCACGGAGGACCCCTGTGGGGCGGCGGTAACGGCCCGCCGAAGACGGCCCCACATTTCCCGTTCCCGTCCCGCCGACATTGACGTCGAGCTCCTGCTCAATTGAGATGCTGGCCTGCGCCTCGGCCAACTCGGACTGGACGAGTGCGTGGTCTTCTGGCAGGTTGCGCACCCAGGCGAGTGCCTTGCGGGCGTCGTCGGTACGACCCTTGGTGAGCAACCAGCGTGGTGACTCAATCATAAAGGGAATGCTTATGATGCATAGCACAGACGGGATGAACTGCAGCGCAAATGGGATTCGCCACTGTGCGCTGCTGTTCTTTCCGGGAAGGTTGCGGACGACGCCATAATTGACCCAGAAGCCAATCACTAGAAAGACCTGGACCATGATCTCAAAGATGGCGACGAGTCGGCCGCGGATGGCATTGGGGGCGAACTCGGCAATATAGATGGGCAAGACGAGCATGGCACTGCCGACAGCAAGGCCTGTCAGGGCACGACCAGTGTAGAGCATGGCGACATGAGGGAACAGCTCGAGAATGCTGCCGACAACCATGGTGGACATGGCGGCCATCAGTGCAGGCTTGCGGCCAATGCCCAGAAAGGCGCCGGCAAAGTAGCCGAAGATGGCGCCAAAGAAAGCACCAGCCTGGAAGGTGGTGACAATGTTCGACTTGAGCCCGGCGAGTGCCTTGGCTGATTCGGCAGTATCAAGGCCGAAGGCGTGTTGGAAGGACGGCAGAGCAAGTGTGCCGCCGATAAAGCCGCCATCATATCCATAACATGCGGCAGCCTGGGCGTGTTAGCTGAAGTTCGAGTTGAATTTCTAGAGAAGGTATACTTACCCAAGATGCGGAAAAGGTCAGGACATAGGGCCGCCAGCCAAAGACCTCCTTAGGGAGGCCGCTGCTCTCTGGGACGGCAAACGGGTTGGTAAGGTACTTCATTGTGGCTGATAGCAATGGAGATGATGGTACCAAGATGGGACAATGGAGACCAAGGGAAAGAGATGGGACGAGCGACGATCTCTGATGAGGACCGCGTCTTACTTATAGCGATGCAGGTGAATGCAAGTAAGAGACTCGTCGGGGGTCCCCATGGGGTATGCGTGTCGTCTGCAGGTAAGGGAAGCGAGGGTGAAATGGGTAATGGAGAAAAGCAGGATGGGAAAGGGGGGTATGGGAAACCCGAGTCAAACGCGCAATCCCTGCATCGTCGCCGACGGCCGTCAGGGTGTCAGAGAAGGGGAATTAGGAAACAGGACGAGGATCAGACGTTGTTTCCCCGGAGTCAGGCTTCCATGGAGTGGCTTTCCCCGGATTGTAGACGAAAAACTGGCATGCATTACGCCGCTAGTGTCGGCTGTCAGCGGCGTGCGGCAGGGGAAATGAGGAGAAATGTCTGGGGTTGGCTCACGCCGTCGGGAAGCCGTCGGAAACCCGATGGGCGTGAGACGATACGCCAGATGATATGCCAGGATGCGTTAAAGTCGCCAACTCGGGGCCGTATCATGGAAAAGAAGTGCCATGGCTCCGAGAACGGATGCATTTAGAGAGGAACAAGATTATCCAGACCAACATTTAGACCAACATACTCTGTATATAACGCGACGCAAATTTCTTGGCTTCTTTTGTCTCTGTCTTTATGACGTTGATTATTCCACATCCCTTTCTCCAACAAACTCATCTAAACTTCAACTCTACGACTTGCCTTCTTTTTCTCGACACCTCCCTTCTCACCTCCAACCACACACATATAAACACACACAATGGGCTCCAACGGTGCCAACGGCTCTTCGGGAGCTATGTCTGCCTGCGCACGTCTCCGTCAGATGCTTGCACAGCCCAACGAGATTATTACTGCCGTCGGTGTCTACGACGGTATCTCTGCGCGCCTGGCACTCAACGAAGGCTTCAAGTGTCTGTACATGACCGGCGCTGGTACTGCCGCTTCGGTCCTGGGCATGCCCGACCTTGGCATCACAAACATGACAGACATGGTCACCAACGCGGGCATGATTGCCGGCCTGGACCCCACAGTCCCCCTCATTGCCGACGCTGACACAGGCTTCGGCGAGTCTCTGGCTGTTTCACGTACTGTCCGGGCATACATGCAAGCCGGCGTGGCGGCAATGCACCTTGAGGACCAGCCGCTGAACAAGCGGTGCGGTCACTTGGGAAGCAAGGAGCTGGTCACCGAGGACGTCTACTTCCGGAGACTGCGGGCAGCCGCGGCAACGCGTGACCAGCTGCGCGCTCAGACGGGCCAGGATATCATTATTATTGCCCGCACAGACAGTCTGCAGGCTCTGGGCTACGAGGCGGCAGTGGACCGTCTGCGGAAGGCTGGCGAGGCCGGTGCTGAAGTTGCGTTTCTAGAGGGCATCGTTACCAAGGAGCAGCTCGAGAACGTCTGCCGTGATATCAAGGACACAGGCATGCCTGTTCTATTGAATATGGTCTCCGGTGGTGTTACACCGGAAGTCAGCATCGCTGAGGCCAGCAAACTGGGCTTCCGCATCATCATCTTCCCGTCGGCGGTGCTCAGTGTTGTCATGGAGGCGGCACAGGCACAGCTCAAGCACCTGAAGGAGACGGGCCTGCAAAAAATCCCCGAGTCGCGCAAGCACCAGGGACCAAAGTTGCTGTTCGAGGCAATGGGCATGGACGAGCGTGTCGAATTTGACCGCAAGGTGGGCGGCCAGTCGTACACCCAGGGTATTTAGTGGAGACAAGATAGACTGTGTAAATAAATTTTGTGTGCGGCCATATGATTGTAAGTGGCGTTTGCGTGTAAGTGAATCTATAGTGGATACCGTGGCCCGTCGCTCTCTACGTAGGTACTCAGACATCAACTCTCAGAGTAATGAATTAAAATCAAAGCACTCAAAGAACAACAGTAAAATGTCTACATGATTTTTCTTATGATATTTGATGCTTTCCTGACTGGCTCTTAGTCACAACTGTCTGACGGCCGGTTTCCAGGGCCGTTCCCCAGAAACTCACTAACATCGGCTTTCCGACCGACGGAAACACCACTAAGACCCGCTAGCGCGTCATTTCCCCCGCTTTCTCATCGGCTTTCCGAAATCCTGATCAGTGGTCACAAACAGAAACTCTCCATGATCTTGACTGATCCTGATCCTTCAACGTGGCGGTGTTTTTTTCTGTTCGTGTTCGGTTATGACGGGAGTGGATTGTAAGCAACGAACTTGATGATGACGGTATCAAGTACATCGACCAGAATGTAATCACAAAGGACTCGGACAACAAACCCATCAACATCACATCACATCACATCACATCACGATGCCTCCTTCGATGCCTTCAACACCCCCGTCAACGGCCGGCAAGGTCACCAAACAGCGGCACAGCAAGTCGTGCAATCGATGTACACGTCGCAAGCAACGATGCCACGGCTTTCCGGTATGCCGGGCTTGCAAGGAGGCCCGTGTACCGTGCGAGCCATCGGCGTATGCAATGCAGTTGTACGGTGAGGCGGGCAGCAACAGTAACACTGGTGAAAGCTCTGCCTCCCTTCAACGCATCCAAGCTCTCGAGACACAGCTGGCTGGAGCACTGGCCGAGCTGGCTGTCGTACGGCAACAACAGAATCAAAGACTGGAACAAACGCCACAACATCAACCGCAGCAACAACCACAACACACGCCGCAGTACACCGATCCAAATCCCTTCCTCCTCAACCGCGACATGCCACTGTTATTTGGTGATGCCGACGATGCAAGCACATTGATAGGGGGTCATGGAGGGAGCCATACGGGACACAACACGGGGGGCGTTCAGCCAACAGTCGAGCAGATGGTTCAGGCAACAGTGTGGTCTAAAGGACTGTTTTCAGTTGGTGATGGAGTGCAGCCACTTCCGCCGGTATCACCACTCTCGCCCATGTCCCCACTGCCGCCGTTGTCCTTCTCCGTGCCTTCTCTGCATCAACAGCCTCAGCAGCCACAACAAGCACCGCCATCGATACCCCACCCACTTACACAACCCTCTCCACCTCCGCAGCCATGCGACGCCATGGGTCGTCGCATGCTGGACGCCTACTTTACCAAGATCCACCCACGATATCCCTTCCTCGATCGAGACCATTTGTTCAACCTACATGAAAGGGCACAACAACACGACAACTCCCCTCAACCGACCAGTCTCTCCCACCGTTTCGATGTCTTCCGTTTGAATATGGTCTACGCTGTCGGTGGTACTCTTTTGAAAATCACGGATCCCTTGTGTGAGGCACAGGCAGAGACATACCTTGGCGTGGCCTTACGAGACGTTGCTGTCGTCCAGGATGCACAGTCGTTGTCAACTCTCTTGACAATCGAGGGACTTGTTCTTCTCGTCCTCTACAACTTACGAGCACCCACCAATACGGGCATTTGGTACTTGACCAACCTGGCCATGCAGACCTGTATCGACTTGCGTCTTCATCTGGAGGCCGAATACCACGATGCCGCCCTGTCGCCTACTCAAACACGAACAATGCGGCGCCTTTTCTGGAGTGCCTACGTCCTGGATAGATTCATTGCCCTGTCCTTCAAACGGCCGTTCTCGATTGCCGAGAATGATATTGAGACACACATACCTGATGATACGGGCGATGCTGGTGATGGCGTCGGTCCCATGTGGCGTCGTTTCATACAAATAAAACGGCTCGAGTCTCGAATTCAGACAGACGTCTATGGTCTGGGAGAGCCTCTGGCCCACCGACGTGCCAAAATTGGTCCTCTCCTCAACGCCGTCGACACTTGGGCAAAGTCTGTTGAGTCGTCCATCAACCTGACCAGCTCGGAGAGAGTGTACCTCCGCCTCCAGTGGAATTCTGCTGTGGCTCAACTCCTACGTCCCTTCTTGTCCACCATGCCTGCCGATGACCCAATGTTGGCGCGCTGTCTGCATGCCGCGGGCCATGTGTGCGCCTTGTTTAGGGAGATGCACATGCGCGAGGCCTATGGGCACTCCTTTGTGTCAGCACACATAACGTTCATTACGGGGGTTACCATGTGTTACTGTCTGTTCAGGGCATCGTCTATCGGTCAGCTGGGAAGACTGCTTGATCACCGTGTTGCTCACCACCTAAGAGCATGCTCATCAACCATGTTCATCATTGCCGAGCGATACCATCGGCTGAGAAAGCACAGGGATATCCTCGAGGACATTATTGGGCGGATCATGGATGCAAGGATAGGTGAAGGAGGGTTGTCTGTAACGGAAAGCTCGACGGCCGACAGAGTTGCCTCGCCAGAACAGACTGCCGAGTCCTCCTCTTCCCGCCCTCAGTTCTCCCAGCTTGACTTTGTTGCCGTGCAGAGCCTCTTGAATTTGGCAGCCCAACAGGAACCCGAGACGTGCACATCACCTGCAGCATCGACAGTAGCAGCCACTCCAGACGCCATGAAGGAGCATCACCAGCCCACCAATGTGATGCTGCCTCCCTCCTGGCCGACGCTCAATTTTAATGCTACAGGCTCTTGGGATGTTGACCGGTACAGTCTGGAGATGCTGGGACGGATGATATCGTCGGGGTAAAGGAAGAGGTAAGGGATAAAGTATGGCGGAATGTGATGCTTTGATTCTAAAATATACAATACCCTTTCATATGCAGAAAACATTTACATTGATGCTTTTGATTCTTGAGATTTTCCACATCAGCATTGTTCCATCAAGGTATCTACACTCAATCAAGAAATAGCTTGCGAATCACAAGCAAATAAACTTTGTTTTTACATATTGTTCCTAGGTTCCAAGGCACGATGAACAGCATGGTACTTTCGTGTTTTTCGTGCCTCACTTTGATTTTACTTTTATATTCATGTACGGTGATGTGTGCTCGTTTGTGGGGAAGGTTGTACCACCCTATACCCCAGATGAAGTATGCCTGTTGGCCGTTGCACCAGACACTATCTGCCCTGTTTGTCCTACCACACAAATACCTGTCAATCTGTTTAGGGCAATCGACTGCGCGCCCGTGGCTCCGCGCGGACTTATCAATTTGGTGGTCTTTGATGGTCTGTTGGTTGCACAACTGCTGCCCGTTCCGTGTCTGCCGTACCTTTGGGAACGCTGTTTGTGACTGTTGGGGGCTGTTGATGTAAAATGGCCGTTGATTGTTGGAACTTCTGTGTAAGTGATAAGATACCAGTACTTGTACTTGCACTTCAGTTGACAACCGAGGGACCAAGGGTCTTCACCTTCTTTCAACGTCGTTTACCTATTTCAATAAACTGAGTAGAGACGAGAAGTAGACTACAGTTTCATCTTCATATTTTGGCTTTCGACTGCCACACTTTTACCCGTTTACCATTTTGGTTCCTACTCTTTTGTTCTTAATTATCACAAAGTACTTTCTTTCCCCCCCGTGGCCTCCGTCTTGTCGTCCTGGTTCTGTCCCCCGCCTTATTTACCCCAACTTTTTGGTCCCCGCTCACACCGCCTGGCACCTGAGCCGTCGTTTTCGTTAATGTTCTTTCTTTCCTCTTCTTTTCCCCACCCAGTCGAAGCAGCCTAGCGCCAAGAGGATCCCTGCAACGCTGCCGAACCAAGCTGAAGAGCAAGACCTGCATAGATGCCGAGGCTCTGCGATTGGGAAGGCGTCAGGCACATGAGATTTCGACATCTGATATTGCGCTGTGTGTGTGTGTGTGTTTGCATCGATCGGGTCTGCATGCTTCACACCTAGAGTGTACATGTGGTTGTCAACAGACGCATCGTATTTCGTTTCTGGGCAAGGGCAAGAAATAATCATGTTTCGAAACAAAAACATCGAGGAAATTAAATCAGAGATGAAACGAAACAACCTGGAGAAAAAGGTTCAAAAAAACGCGGAAGTACATACTTTTGCAATGTCTCGACATGTGCTCTTACATCTTGAACTCTCCCCACAATGCCTTCCCCGTATTTTATTTTTGCCATCGCGGGGCCGCAATGGCCATTCACTGCCGAATATGCCGTGCCCTTCAGGGTGTCTTGACGTCGTAGTGCCCCGTGCTCCATGCTACAGTCACCGTGGGGTCCGTCAACCTCCCCGCCTTCTGTCTGCTTGTTGCCTCTGTATTTGACCCTCTCCTGTTGGTTCGCCGGTTCATCTGCCGATATCCCACAATCGTCAATCGTGACCCATCGAGCGGCCCCCATCGTTTCTTTGTTCTTCTGGTCCACTCACGGCAGATATCCCGCACGGGGCACGGGACGCCGTCCTTGTACAAGTGTAGGGGTATACTCCGTGTTGTATGCATCGAGAGTTGTATTGGTTGAAAACAAAAGGAGAAGGAACAAAGAAAATAAGCTTAACACTGCATCGTGATGTGATGGTGTGGAATGGAAAGCATAGAGAACAGAGCCATTCTGTAGTCAAACACTTGCACGTGTTCATGCATTGTCGTAATCGTATCTTTTAGAATGTTTTCCCGTCTCTCATCTCTTCTTCTTTTCCCCCCTTTTGCGGCCGCGTCCTTTCGTAGTCGATCACCATCTCTTCTTAGACTTCCTCGACCCTTGCGCCGGAGTCCGTCTCAAGGCCGCCCAAATCCGCCCAAGACACACCAAAACGCCGTGGTCGAGTGCCCGCCCGTGACCGCTTAGCTTTAGCGGGTAACGATCATCGTCTGTGGGTGGCTCCATCTCCACATCTGTCTCTCATTTTCTCTCTCTTCCTCTCAACTTTTGCCATTTTGGTCTCTTTCTTTTTTGCTTCCTTTTGCCGTCGGCGTCGTCCACTTCCTCCACTGCATCGTGCTTCTCCGGGTTTAACATCTGGGCGCATTTTCTCCGCCTCTTGCATTGATTTTTCGTCTTTCTTTTTGTCTTTCTCGCCTGACTTTTTACCCGTTTACACCGTTCCCCCGCTTGGTTTACCATTTTCCCTCTTGGCTCCCGTGTTCTTCAGCCTCCTTCCTTTTTCTATCTTACTCGCTCTCGCTTTACTCTGTTCGTTCCTCAACCTTTTCGGCCGACGGCCTTCTTCCTTCTGATTTCCCCTCAGTCACCTCACCTTTAAATGTTCCATCGCCATTATGGCTCGTAGCCTTACGAGGGACGCCAATCAGTTCAAAATGCGCACAGGGGTGGCTGGCACGGCCTTGGGAGCCGCAAAAACGGGCAGTGATCGGCCATTGACTCCACGCTCTCCGCGCCTGCCAGCCCTCATGAGCACCCAAGAAAAGGCAATGAAGCTCGGCTCGACCAGGTATTTTGGGCACAGACATTCTTGACACTTTTCAACCATGTGCTTGTCCATTGTCCATCATTGTCTCTTCCGTATTGTTGGTTCCTTTCTTTTTCAGCCGCTGTTGGCAGTTGGTCACTCACTTTGTACAAACGGTCTGCTGTTATTCCCCGCAGTCTTTTGTTGTCCGTCTGTTGTCGTCCTTTTTACACTTTTTTGTTATTTGTATTTTTCCCTTTACATTTTTCTTCACGCTCGTTTTTTCTTTCTTCTCTACCAGTACCCCTCTCCGGCCATTCTTTTGCAAAAGACGACCCCATATCCCCATATCTTCCCCACGGGGCTAACGACATCGTCTTGTGCCCAATGCTCCGTACTCGTAAACATGTAAATCAAAAGGCCCAGACTGGAAATATAAAAATGGTCTTAGATCCGCCTTCTTTTCTCGTTTACGATCGTCGTTCAGCTTGTTCACCAGCCTTTCATCTCTCTGGTCTGGCACAATTCCTCTTTGCAGTCCCCTTTTCCCTCCTTAGTTGTGGTCTTCTGCTGCCTTATGATATCTTTTTTAATATAATTTAATCTATCGGCACATCGTCCTGCACGTCATTCCTCTTACACGCCTCTTACACCCACACACGGGTCAACAAAACAAGGCATCACTTCACAATGAAGACTACCGCTCTTACGGCTGTTCTAGCCAGCCTCGCCGGCTATACTGCCGCCCTCCCGGCTGCCGGTAACGCCAAGGCCGCTCCTCTCGAGGACCGCGGTGTTGGTGTCAGCGTCACTTATCCTGAGGGCACTGTCAATGGTGTCTCCCTCCTCAACATTGATTCTTTCCGCGGCATTCCCTTTGCTGAGCCGCCCACCGGCAACCTGCGCCTCAAGCCGCCTCAGCGTACCACCAATGTCGGCACCGTCGACGGCACCGGCATTGGCCCCAGCTGCCCGCAAATGTACCTGTCGTCTGGCAGCGGCAACGAGATCTTCCAGCTTGTCGGCGATTTCCTAGATATCCCGCTGTTCCAGACTATCACGGGTGCCCAGGAGGACTGCCTGACACTCGACGTGCAACGCCCTGCTGGCACCAACAGCACGTCCAAGCTACCCGTCCTCTTCTGGATCTTTGGCGGTGGCTTCGAGTTTGGCTCCAATGCCATATACGACGGCGTCTCGCTGTTGACACAGGCAGCCAACATTGGTGAGCCTTTCATTTTTGTGGCTGTCAACTACCGCACGGGTGGTTTTGGCTTCATGGGCGGCAAGGAAATCAAGGCGGACGGTGCGTCCAACCTGGGTCTGCTGGACCAACGCGCCGGTCTCGAGTGGGTGGCCGACAACATTGAGGCCTTTGGTGGTGACCCGTCGCGCGTGACGATTTGGGGCGAGTCTGCAGGCTCGATCTCCGTATTTGACCAGATGGCGTTGTATGGCGGTGACATTACCTACAAGGGCAAGCCTCTGTTCCACGGCGGCATCATGGACAGCGGCAGCGTTGTCCCCGCTGAGCCTGTCGACGGTGTCAAGGCCCAGGCCATCTATGATGAGGTCGTGTCGATTGCCGGCTGCAAGGGCCAGACCGATACTCTGGCTTGTCTCCGTGGCCTCGACTACGAGACGTTCCTGAACGCCGCCACCTCGGTCCCGGGCATCTTCTCCTACAACTCGCTAGCGCTGTCGTACCTGCCGCGTCCCGACGGCACTGTCCTTACTGACAGCCCGCACGTCCTGGCTCTCAACGGCCAATACGCCTCCGTGCCCGTCATCATTGGCGACCAGGAGGACGAGGGCACGCTTTTTGCCATCTTAACCAGCAACGTCACCAGCACCGACCGCATCGTCCAGTACCTGAGCGAGTACTACTTCTTCAACGCCACGCAGGACCAGCTCGAGGCCTTTGTCAACACCTACCCGACCGACTTGACAGCTGGCTCGCCCTTCCGCACCAGCATCTTCAACGAGCTGTACCCTGGCTTCAAGCGTCTCGCTGCTATCCTTGGTGACATGACGTTTACGCTGGCCCGCCGTGCCTTCCTCCAGATCAACAGCATCCAAAAGGCAGACACGCCCTCGTGGTCGTACCTGGCCTCGTACGACTATGGCGTGCCTTTCCTCGGCACGTTCCACGCCACGGATATCCTGCAGACATTCTACGGCATCCTGCCCAACTATGCTAGCGCGGCCATCCAGACCTACTACATCAACTTTGTCACCACGGGTGACCCTAACAAGGGCGCCCCCGTCAAGATGCAGTGGCCGCAGTGGAGCGAGAGCAAGAACCTGATGAACTTCTTTGCTAACAGCGCGAAGCTGCTGCCCGACACCTTCCGCCAAGAGAGCTACGAGTACCTTGTGAGCAACATTGATATTTTCCTTATTTGAGAGGATATGAGTGGGGAATGTAATTATGTACATATGAGTACAAAGGGGGCACGGGATACGAAAACATGGGATGCACATAATGAAGGAGTACATATGGACTATTAATGATGTACAAAAGCACATGAGCACATAGAAATATATTGGATATTGCACAAACAACCAAAGTAAAATATCAGGAATCAGTTTCTATATAGCCATCTCCCAGTGTTTGACTGGGACATGCGGGTATATAAATGAAAACGAGCATAAGAGACATGTAAACCAAAAATCCAGAAATGTCCAGGTGTATCCAATGAAACACAGCACTTCATAAATCAGAGAATAAATCAAAGGACGTACGTACCAACATAAACATGACGCCTCATTTACCACCAGAATTATGTGAGACCCAGCTGTCTCGATGTGAATACCAAGATTAGAAATCCAAAAGAAGCCCAAGGAGAAAAAAATAAAAAAAAAAAAAAAAAAAAACATCACCATCATCACTTCATCATCTCGTTCTGGCCCAGGAACGTCCGCGCCAGCTCGTCGCCGCCCTGCTCGGCCGCTTCCATCCAGTGGATTGCCACGCACATGAGTGCTGGGTCGTTGCGCACATCGTACACGCCGTTGCCGCCGTGACCACCACCACCATGACCGTGATGTCCATGACCACCCTGACCGCCGCCTCCAGGCCCACCGTGACCTCCCGACAGCATGCCGGACGACCCACCACCGCCGCCACCACTGCTGCTGCTACTGCCACCGTACTTATCCATTACGGCCTTCTTGAACACCTCGCGCGGCTTGGACAGGGGTAAAGTTGTGCGCTCGACCAGCTCTGGGTTCGACAGGTAGAAGATGGCAAGTTCCCGCTGTGAGGTAGGGTCACCCTCCTTTGCCGTGATTGTCAACATGCGCGCTGCATCGGCCAGCGAGTAGGTACTGGACAAGGGGAGCGGGGTAGAAAACGGTGAGGAAGTCGGGGAACCGCTGGAACCGTCGCCCACCGAGGACGACGCAGACGGCGGAGGTGGTGGTGGCGGCGCTGTCGGGGCCTTTCTGGTCTTGGTGTACACGCCCACAATCTCGTCGGCCACCTCAATCATCGTGGTGCAGACCTCACTCTTGAGCAACAGAGCTGCCAGGCCGGCGGCCCAAAATGACTTGCCACGCTCAGACCGGTCCAGCACCTCAGGCGGCACAAAGGCTGCGATAAACTGTAAGTCGCGGAAGAGCGTCTTGGGCCGGATCGTCGGGTCACAAAAGAGTGACTGCAGAATGCATGCAACGGCATCCTTGGTCTGCGAGGTGCCCCCATGACTGGCGCTGTGGCCCATGCCGCCAATACTGCCACGGCGAGACAAGGCCGGCTGCTGCATGCCGCCCAGCGTGCTTGACCGTCGTTCCTTGACGTTGTCGATGGCCTCTTCGAGTGGCTTGGGACGGTTAGTCGATGGGCCCAGAATTGTCGTCTCGGTTGAGGACTGGCCACCGAGAGCTGTGGCATGGCTGACGACAGGACTGGTGCTAGATTTGGTCATCTGAGCCAACCTTCTGCGCGTACTGCGAGATGAGAGAGAAGCTGTAATCAGATTCTCGAGCTCAAAGAGAGCAACCAGCTTTGCATGTGGGCTTGGGTGGACACAGAACATCCGCAGAAGGCGCTGGTATGCCTTGGTGAAGGGAAAATCGGTCGTTGTCGACTTCTTCGTGGGCGGCTTGCTAACCGGCTTTGAGCTTGTGTTCAAAAGTGATGATCGATCGTAACGTGCAGCCGTTGCCGTATGGTCGCTTGCGGTAGCAGAACTATCATTGCCATGGCTCCCACTTCCAACAACATCCGGTGTATGGCTTCGACGGCTAAGAGTGGATGGGGACAGATCACCTACCGAGCCAGTACTGCTTCCAGCCGTGACTGTCCGCGTATCAAACTCATTCTTCCGTTCATTGTTGTCAACAACAATCTGTTTCAGCGAGTTGCGGTTGGCTTTTCTCTTCTTCTCAACGGCGGCTTCCTGCCGGTGACGCTTCTCGAGTGCTTCACGGCGTTCAATGCACTCTTGACCCAGGCCTCCAAACCAGTGGTCCGTCTCTGAGCCACGAGCAAACACAAGATTTCCCAGATCAGACAGGAGTAAACTTGTCAGAGTTTGACGAAGCTCGTTCAAGAACCGACCCTTTTCCTCCGACATCCGCTGCTGGAAAACAGTGTCGACGGATGATGCCGATGTGCCAGGTCGGCCACCGCTGGAAATGTGTGATGGGGTCTGCATCCCGTCCATGCCACTATGGCGAGAAAAGAGCGGACGGCGAGTGGTCTGGTTCATTGAGGAAAAGGGGCTGGAGAGGTTAGCGGAGCTCGCGGTCGGCGACTGTGCGCGAGATGTTGCCGTGCTCGGTGAGATGGACGCTTGGAACGGTGACCAGAACGTGGTTGATGTGTCAATAGCCGGAACTGGCGAGTGCAGCCCGCCAGAGAAGTAGTCTTGGCCCCCGAGGACCTCTGAAAATGAGGTGCTGGCGCGTGAGAAGCTGTAACGGCCAGAGTCAAAGGACTGTACACTGGGATTGTTTTGGCCGAGGGTGGCTCTCAGGTCTCCACCACGCATCATTGATGAACTTGGCTGCCTGTTGAGAACGAACCGTCGGTTGTCGGAGTCAAAGCTTTTTATACTGGATGCATCGTCCCAGGGTGCACCACCGCTGTCTTGATCCCGTCCTCCGGAGCGACCACTGGACTCTAGATGCTGACGGTCGCGCACGAACAAGTCGCTAGACCAAAGGACAGGCGCGTCGACAATGCTCTCACCAATCAGCTTCTCAGTACAGCTAGCAATTTCACAAGAGAATCGATGGATGCGTTCTTCTCCCTGGCAGAAATTAGCAATGCCATAGTGCTGCAGCCAACGCAATGTTTTCTCGGCTTGGTCATCCGATAGTTTGTTGGGGCCGCCATGACTTTCCGTGGCAGCCAGTAGCTCGACTATCTCGCTCTCGGTTCGGTAGAGATATGATGCAGCAGGTCCTCGTTGTTTTCCTTGTCGGGAGCGCTGGTATGCATCCCACTTGCGACTCGTTCCCATTGTCTTAAGAGCCACGGCAATGTTGCGGGTGAATTCATAGGGTGCCGAGTTGCGCACGTCCGTGACGTACCACATCTTGTCGCGGAGTGCTTTGAGGCGCTTTATCATCGTATCAATTGCACCTTCAGCCCGCTCCTGAGACTGCTTCAGCCAAATAAGCCAGGCTTCGTACTCCTCGACTGCAGCAGCTGAGCGCCGAATGGAATCCCGCGGTCCACGGGAGAAAATGTTGAGCAGGGCAGCAAAGCCATTGTGTCGCAGAGATTCCGAGTTGAGTGCATTAAGCTGTTGGATCGTTTTCCAGTACTGATGGGCAGCCAGAAAATCGGATTGAGAACGTGACTGGGACGATGCGGCCGTGAGCATGGAAATCAGGACAGACTCCGGTGCCTCGGGCTCCTCTTCGTCAGAGTTGGCAGCAATGGGACTCTTCCCGGTGTCTCCATGACGCGAGCCCTGAGAATCCTGCGAGTCTACTGATTCATGTGTCCGGTGAGTAGGAGACTTGATCGCATCTCCCATGTTAGATTCCATGCGTCGCAGATATGGGTTGCGGCTCTGCAGTGGAGAGGATGCTTTTGACGCCCGGGACGTCTCCGTTGTGACCACCCTATTGTTCTTGAGCCGATACTTCTTCAAGCGGTTGGCTCGATTGCTAAACGTATGTGTCACTCCGCTTCCAGAATCAAGCACCTGTGGTATTTCATAATCCTCGACCAACTTCAAGATGGAGTTCCGTAGGTGGTGGTAGTCGGTGTCCAACTCAGTCTTGTCGGGGCCAGATTGCTCGTCTTCAGATGGATCGTCGGTCTCGTCAGAGGACGATGTGGCATCCTCTTCGATTTCATCGTCCTCGTCCGGGTCATACGTCATTTGGGTCGACAGGGTGTTGCCGTCAGGAGAAATAAACAAAACTGCCCAGCGCTCGGCACAGGGGTGGCAAGAACCAAGCACGCAGTCTCGACCCAGAAAATGGGCCATGTCCTGGATGGCCAAGCGTAATCTGTAGCCATCATCCTCGTAGCTATTGAGTCGTCGTTGGTCGGCACCTGAAAGTGATGGCGGTGGCGGTGAAGACCGGTAGGAAGACGTGCCAGTCTGTTGACTCTCTAGGAGAGGTTCCACAGAAGTTGTCGCGTCGCTGTTTGCTGAAGATACGCTCGTGCTCAAAACAGAGTATGCATCGGTGTTGCTTCGCTGAGAATTGACCGGGACAGGTTGCGATATCACGGAGAAGTTCGAAATCGAGCCAGGTCCAGAACGGAAGCTCCCTGATTGGGCAGATCGAGGTCGGCGTTCCGGGAAAAGTGCATTGACCATGGTCACCAAGTCGGCCGGACTCACAACAAGATAAGGGTGCACCTCGACGGTTTCTCGCAAAGACGTGATGGAGCGAGCTGGGAGAAGCCGGGCAGCTGGACGATGGGTCTTTGAGTCGCGGAACCTGTTCATTATATTTTCGATGTGAACTTTTATCGTGGGTGGTGTCGAAACCGCTTTTATGTTTTTCGCGTGGCTGAGAGACATGGTCTTCTCAACAACGAGTCTCTGAGCTCTCAGGGCAACCTCTTTGAGAATCTTCTGTCGGCCGTACTCTGTGATGTGGTATTCAGCCATTAGGCCGTGCGTTTCCGGATGAATAACAACACTCAAAAGCCACGCGCCAAACAGCCATTTGTAAACAAACCAGCTCCGCGTATTGTCGACAAACTTTGAGTCCAGCTTTTTCAAAATCTGGTTGCCAAGCTCAATCAAACCTTCCGGGATTCCGGTGGCATCTTCGTCGTCAATTACATCAAAAAGGTCGTTGATAGCGCGGTCATAGAACTCCTCGGCGGCAATCTGGTCCTTGGTAGTCCACTCGTTCAGGTTGAACCGGGTCCCATTTTGGTCCTCGGCGCGGTCCAGGAGGAAAGCGCCGTCTTCGAGAATTTTCATGAGAAACCATTCCATGTTGGATCGACCAGACCAGTCACGCATGGAGCTCCAGGCATTGAGGATAGCCACCAAGACAGGCTCGCCAGCTGCTCCCTTTTCTGAAATTAGGCGGGCGCATGCTGTTGCCCAAATATCGGTTCTGCGCCGGTCCTCTGCGCTATCAGGGCCAGCTGAGTTCGCAAAACAGGTGTGAATCAAAGCAGACAGAGGGTCGTGGCGTTGGAATGACAGAAGCTTCTGTACTGGGTTGGCGTCCTTTCCTGGGCCGCCTCCGACTGACGTATTGATTGAAGTAGGCATCCGTCCAGACGGAGCTCCTCCTCGGGTGGATTGTGGTCGACTGTGGAATGGGAGAACCGAGTCAATCGGCTCCATGCCCTGGTAGAACGATGTCAGCGCACTCAGTTCAGCAGTGCTCAAAGAACACAGCCTGGTAGCCAAGTAATCCGGATTGTTCCTGATATTTGTCAAAAATGATACAAAGATATCTCGAGCTTCAGTCGACACATCGTTTAGGAAAGGCACGGCAGATATGGTGCCAGGGGCAGGTGCTGTTCCGTTAAGCGAGCTGGCATCAACAGTTGTATCCAAGCTCTCGGTCGAGGCTGGTGACCGTAGAGCATCCAGTTCCGGTTCAAAAAGGGCATATTTTCGTAGCTCGTCGCAGCTTTTCCGCACATTGTGCACGGCATTGTACAAGTTGGCAAAACCAGTCCGGTCGTCGCTGCGAAAGCATTCCGTCAAGTTGCGGTGAGCCATTTCGCCGCAACGCACCAGGCGGGCAGTTAGGGCGGTCGAGATGAGATTCAACTGCAGCCGGGTTCTTGTCTGTGTCCGCTTCCGCTCTTGGTACTTGGATAATCTCACCAAGTGAGCCAGCTCGTTGAGCGAGGTGCCCTCGGACTCGGCCGAAACGCGCCCATTAGAGTAGAGAGATGTGTCCTGGAGAAGTGGCTTGGTTGAGAACTGGTACTTGATTCCAGATATACCGGCTGGGCTGGTCGGTGGGCTGGCTTCAGAGGTAGAGTATGAGGCAATTTTCTCATCTGGTACTATGCCTCGGGAGGGAGTTGGCTGTTCTTGGAAGGACGGTGGTATTGGCGGGTGGTTTTGCGTGACGGCAGGTCTGTGTGGAATAGAAGAAGAGTATGCAGGCAAGGCTGCAGTGTCGGGGATGGAGCCAAGGGGAGGTCCCATGGCGGGTAATGGTGTAGCTGTAGTAGAGGAGATAGAGGACATTCCAGAGATCATGGAGGCTGTTGTGGCGGTCGCAGTGACAGTGGCAGTTGTAGCTGCTGCAGCAGTCGTCTTGCTGGAGACCATCAGGTTGGTCAATGTCGGTGGCACGGTCAGCGGACCAGCCGATATCCTTCGAGAGGTGCCGTCGCTACGGCGATTTGGGTACGACATGTTGCCTTCGGTGAGGCGGGCAAGACTCCGAGAAGCGGGTGCGGGCGGTGGGAGGCGTGGCAGATCGACATACTTCTCCTGGCGTTCGAGGAGCGGAGGTGTCGGAGATCTCGACAAGCCATGCGGCGCGAAAGTCGGCGGAGGAACTAGACACGTGGGTGTTAGTGCCATACAAGTGTTGTTGAGCTCACGGCAGCCATGTGGTTGCAGCTATTAGAAGAGATGGGACGAAGACACATACAGGACTGGTCTTTATTCACAGGCGACGATAGAGATCGTTGCAGAGGTACCATAACGGTATGGACGAGGAAAGAAGACAACACGAAGAAATTCGACTAGCAGAAGGCAAGAAGAATAAGAAGAAAAGAAAAGTAAAAGAAAAGGGAGCTGATTGTGAAGCTCGAGTTTGAACGTTGTCCTGCCTCTATGCCGAGGCGAGCGGCAAGCGACGGCAGTAAGCAGGGTTGCAGGAACCAGCGAGACGGGTGCGACGATGGGCACAACGCCAGCACTAGAAGTGTTCAGAGAGGCGTGTATATGTATGCTGTATTTCGTACAATTCGTCTGTATGCGTGTGTTGTTCGGGTCGCAAATCGAAGGTCGCAGAGTCGGAGGTCGTGGCGCCACATAAAGTGCGGTCCACCAGAGTGTGGCGGGCGTGGAGAAATGTCAGGAGGGGGACGCGACCGGTAAGAGAAGATACGCCGTGGCGACGCTGGCAACGAGAAGACAACGATGGCGAGAGGGTGGTCTGGAGAAAACAAGAATGAAAGAGAGAGAAGAAAGAGAAGCAACGCGAAGGGGAGTGACAGGTCCAGAGATCCAAATGGCCAACGAGGGAAGCAGCGAACGACGCTTCTTTTGCTGCACTTCGTACTTGCTGCCCCGGCAAGGCAAGAGGGGAACGGCGGCTGCAGGATGTGTGAGTGATGCGTTGTACCTTCTCTGCCAGTGGTGCTGTGCTGTGCATGCAGTTGCATACGTGCGTGCGTGCAGTCCGCCTGTCCAGCCGTTCATCCATGCAGAAGGAGCGACCCAGGGCCTGGCGGGCAGGCTGGCAGGCTGCGTAGCTGGCGGACCTATCCCAGGCCGGCCTAGCCCCAACAAACTGGGGGGCCTTCCCGCCAACCACTTTACCCCACGGATCAGGAAGGCGCCGCCAACGCGGCGAGCCAACACGCCAACACTGCCGCTACACAATGGCAGGGGCGCGCGGCTTCAGGGCTAGCGGCACGCCGTAGAGCAACCGTCCGGCGCTTTGGTGAGCTGGTGAGCGGGCCAACCCACAAGCCTCGATTTTAGAAGACAGCGATCAAATGTAGAAAGAACAACGGTTGACCGTAGGCTACTCCTTCCCAATATGAGATTAACACACAAAAACGTGGATGTTGGAACGTAGATGATGATGCGGCAATAATCAGGGCACAAGGCGAGAGTCTGCTGTTGTGTGTGCAACGTGGGACAGATCAGTTTGCCCGCCAAGTCACGATATGAATAACCGCTGTGCTGGTCACCGACATCCATTGCCACGGCTATTCTCGTGTTTTTGTGTTTTTTTTTGGTATCTTGGTGTGTCGTGTGCTGTTTGCGTGTCGTCCTGTGTCTTGGTGCTTCTTGCCTTTTGTGTCGCTCGCTCTTTCTCAAACGGGCTGGAGAGGGCACATGTCGTCCGACCAGCGCATCGCGCCTTCCACTCTTTTTCCCTACACAACTTCCGATGGCATCCGCGACGAGGCAGGGGCGTTTGCTAACAGATATCAGCAATAAGCTCAAAGGAAAGACCGTGCTACTTAAAAGAGGCGGAGGGAAATCCATGTCTTAAGGACGTGCATTTTGCCCTATTGACGTGTACCTTCCTTCTGCAGTAATACGTCGTAGATACTATCGAAAGCATCTCACCCCGATCCGCGTTCTGGTTCGCTCTTTCCTTTCCAATTTGGCCCCTTTTTGCCCCCGAAACCCTTTTCCTAAAGATCTCTCTGACATCGCATTAATTCTCAAAATATCAGATATACGGCGTTTCTTCCTACGAACGCCAGCATTCTTGTCTCCTCTTCCATCTGATCCCAGCAAAACGCAACGCCCCTCTTTCATTCATCTCGGCCCCCATCTCGCCCCGCCCACCAGTACCCTTCTCAGTTGCAGCCAGCCAATCCCAGAGCTCCACGCCTCTCCCAGGCTGCATCTCCCGGTTTTTTGTGTCTTCTATTATCTGCCAACACATAGCCTCGACAAGGGACGCAGGCTGGGCCCCATGCCCTCTTATTGTGTTTTTTATCCCTTTCTGCTGGGCCCCAGACCAACGACCGTTCCAGGCCGCCGGCGAGGCGTCTTCTCTTCTGCTGCTAGATCCCAGATTGACAAGGAGCCATCTACTTCCTGCGGACCGAATCCAGAAGAACAGGACGATGGAGCGAAGGAAGCCGACAAAGGTGTGTGGAGGACAGACGGTGAGTGGATGTCGAGCAAACAAAAGAGGGATTTGTGCCGGACAGCTAGCCAACGAAACTGTCGAAACGGGCTGACCGCCCTTTTTGACTGTTTTTGGCTTCACGACCTTTTTCATCCTTGGAATCCTTTTCTTCCTCTCTCTCTCTCTCTTTGTTCCTTTTTTGCTCCGCCGACTTTTGCGCGCGTGCAGGCGGGCCTGCCACATGGTCTTGTGGTCTTCACCTATGCATGTGGTCGACCCTTTTTTTCTTGTTTGCGTCCAAATGTGGCAACCTTTGCATCCTTTCCACATGCTTGTCTCTTTTGTCGTTTCTGACATCTCTACGACGTACTCTGCATCGTTTTTCTATTTGATCTTTCAAACATCGGCACATTCAGCCCCTCCTTGAATGGGCCAACCACGTCCAGCAAATAGTACGCGATGTCGCAAGCCGCTGCCGTGTTTTGCATCTCATCGACCGGCTCTGGCCGCACATGGGTGTGGGCTGGCGGCAAGGATCAAAAAGGCAGGCCAGAATGCGAATAGACCAGTCAACTCCTCTCATAGAATCAGAACTATGGCATGGGGGCAAGAAATGACACGCAGGTAGTAGTCCATTAGCTCAACGACTCGGGCGTGTATCACGAATCACGATATGGGAATGAAGAATGGACCTGTCACCGATGCAAGGCCACGGGAGGACCCTCGAACGGCCTTTTTTCACCCTCGTGTGTCTTTTTTGCACCTTTGCCAATGCACATGCGAGAAGAAAAAAGCCAACGCTCGTCGTGGTACCACATGACTGTCCAAGTAAATACCGACAGTCCTCCATCCGGACATGCACATCTACAAAAGGTTGTGCAACTGTCATTTGGCTCTTGGCCTCGCAAAAATCGCCTAAGCTGCATGTCAGAACAGCTTCGTCAGTCTTTCGTAGTTTCTCGTAGCCAGCTGAAAGTTGTAAAATGTGCACTTGTGCACTTGTGCACACCCGAGAGGTGGCAAAAAGTGAGAAGCAGGGAGGCTTACATGTGTGCGACAACCCATACCCAAACGCACTCATGAGCCGATGTATGTAAGCTCCTTCCTTCCCGCTGTCAGCTGCACAGTCATGGACGTGTCTCATTCGCTCGTTCGTTGATGGTAGATTCACCAATAGGCAGCCTTGGAAGGTCTTTACGTTCAAGTCTCCCTCGTATAGAAAGCAGGGTGTCTATCATGAAAATTTTATTCATCGTCTTCAGTCTTTGATGAGTAAAGAATTCGGTATCGTATGATACAAATTCAGCGGCGATTGGTTATTCTAAGAATGAAATCCATCGTCTTGTTTTTATCCTTTTAAAACA
>JANSLP010000101.1:0-96956 GCA_029298735.1 Ophiostoma sp. CBS 140.51
ATAGAAGGAGGGGAATCTCGTGATAAGAATACGGTATATTTCCTGTGACTCTGATATTCAAATATGTTCAATTGGACCCTAACCTACTTTTAAGAGGCATCATCATCTTCTATGCTGGACTATGTACTACTTGTGTGAAGAGAGACTATCAAAAGGACTAAAAGGAACAAAACGTGAAAGAGGAATACACAAAAAGACAAAAAGACAATAAATGAACCGCAGCGCCGACTTATGCCATATTTTGACTCGTTCAATGCAAAGCGGAAACAAAACATAACGCCGGTAGAAAATGAAGAAAGTATCCATAAAACGAAGTTGATGAAAGAGAAAGGCATGCTACCCCATGTAGGGATCACGTTCTAGCTCGTAGAACAGCAGGTACACTTCGCGCTGCATACCTAAAACTTCTTTTGTGCTGGCTTCGCGCACCTTTTCGTCGCTGATGCGCCACCACCGGTCTGGAGCCTTCTTCTTCTTATGGCGAGGCTGGGGGATATGAGTGGAAGCAGCAGGTGCTTTGCTCTTGTCTTTGTCGGGAGCGCCGTTGCTGACAACGCCACTCGCTGTGGCAGAGTCCTTACTGCCTGGACGCAGCGAAAGACGGCCCCCCAGACCTCGGTTCTGGCTTCCACTACGGCTGCCAGCACGGCTGCCGCTTCGAGACGAAGATGTGATTCTGGACAAAGTCGAGCGAGTGATGGATCGCAAACTGGCCGTCTCGCCGGTCGTGTCGTTGCCATCGTCTTCTTTCGTGGGGTCACGCGGTGCCGACGTAGGGCCGGGCTGCATAGCGGCGGACGACGAAGAACGCCCGCGCAGGCTCGACGACCGTGACGATCTGCCGATGGCGGCGTTGGTCTTGGGCGGCAACAAGTTCAGCGACTCTTGCGCGGGGCTGCTGCCGCTGCTGTTCGTGTCGACGGATGTTGATGTTGCCGATGGGGGCAGTTCGGCCGTAGACGAGATCGGGCTATCCGCGAGGCGAGAGGACGATGGCGAGATGCCCAGCGAGGCATCCGAGGAGCCAATCTTGGGCGTTGTCGCTGCCGGACTGCTGGATGGCGAGTAAATGTGCGATTGCTGGAACGTGTTGGGGTTTGAGTAGGGCGGCGCAATAGTCTGTCGCCGGAACGACTCGTAGTGACCACTGTGGTGGCTGCCCTTATGCATTACGACACTAATCAGCTTGTACTTGCGCTGGTTGAGGATGCTGCCCAGCGGCAGGCGCTCGGGGAACGAC
This sequence comes from Ophiostoma sp. CBS 140.51, assembly GCA_029298735.1. NCBI lineage: Eukaryota > Fungi > Ascomycota > Sordariomycetes > Ophiostomatales > Ophiostomataceae > Ophiostoma > Ophiostoma sp. CBS 140.51. The sequence goes on from JANSLP010000101.1 coordinate 1,241, forward strand.
ACTTTGGCCGAGTTCTTCTGGGACTGATTGGAGGCGTCATAAATCGAACGCGACAGGTGGATGGCGAGCACCTTGGGGAAGTTGACGAGGCGAAAGTGCCGAGCAATGCGCCGCTTGGGCGCATGGCGGGCATCGGGCAGGGCGACATCGGGCGTTTTGCGTTCCGGGTCCGTGTCAATAGCCTGCTGGAGTTTTTGGATGGCATGCGCCAGCTCGTTGCGCTGCGACTCCGACTTGGACTTGTTGAGCTCCAACTCGTACGTCTGCTTGGCATGGACGAGCCGGCACTTTTCGCACTTGAACTCGTCAATGTACTCCGTCTTGAGCATGGAGTCAAAGCATGCGCTGAGCGTGGTATGGGACGCCTGTGGCACATTGAGCGTCAATGTGCAGAACGTCTGCTCGGACGGCCGCGGCTTGAAGCCACAAGTGAGACACTCGATCTGAGACTCAATCTTGCCCTCCATGGGGAACCCTTCTTCTTCGCTGCCAAAGTCGCTCCCGACGCCAAGCGCATTTGATGTAGCTACCTCGTCGCTTGATGGTGAGTCTTGGCCGTCACCGTTTGAGGCAGCCGCGATGCTGGCGAGCTTCTCGTTGACAGCATTGCCGTTTAGCGCAACCGATGGTCCTGCCACACCAGTAACACCTGCAGCGCCTGCAGACACCTCTCTGTCTGCTTGCCGCTTTGCGTACCGCCGCGCCCGCCGCCCTGCATGGTATTCGTCGCATAGGCGCTCGGCCACGACCTGCAGAAACTCTTGCGCATCCTGCTGCTGCCGACTAATGCGCTGTTGGAAGGCAATCTCGAGCACACGGACAAACGGCCCGGCGGTAATGACTTTCTTGTAGATGGGCCGCTCGTTCAAGTGGTCAATCATGTCCTTGAGTCCCTTGGACACCAAGCCGGCCTGCAGACCCTGGACCTTCCACACGGGCATGGGCCGGCCGCCGGGAACGCCACTACCGTTGCCATCGCTACCAGAGTCCTCGGCATCGTGGGGCACAGCGTTGCTGTAGACGCCGGCGTCGTCGATTTTGCGGCGGTGTGTTTCGCGGATGAGGTAGATTCGGAGATCGCCAAGACCGGCTAGGGCCTGGAGCACGGAGTTGATGAAGCAGTCGTTTGCGGCATTGGCGAGGCCGACGACACCAGTCTTGCGACCCGTGAGCGCAGCCAAAGGGTTGCCGGAGCTGCTCGGAGGCGCACTGTCGATAAAGTAGGTGGGCGCAAAGACGTAGACGAGGGCAATGGTGGCCAGCGACGCTCCAGCCGCGTAAGTCGCGACGGAGAGGCCTTTGTCAGGCATCTGAGCCGGGGAGGAGAGAAGAGTGCCCTGCAATTCAGCCGGCTATGCAGGTGGCAGATGCTGGAGGGAGAAGTCGAAAGAGGCGGGGAGGTTGAAGTGGTTCGGAATGTCTCTGATCTCTGACTTGGAGACTGGTCGGACGCAGGGTTGCTGGAGAAGTGTCTGAGAAAATGCCGCCAGGTGGGGGGAAGACGGGGATGAGACGGGGTAGTCGCAGTCTCGCAGTCTCCCAGAAGTCGAGAAAGTAGTGGCGGTCGTGGCGGTCGTGGCATTCAGAATCTCAGAATCTTAGAATCAGAATTGGCGGCATTTGCGGGACATTCGGCGGTCGGAGAGAATTGCTGCGACGCCCGGTGCGAAGACGTTGGAATGAGAGAGTGCCAATGGCGAATTCGCCGGTCGTTTGGTTCGTTTTAGGCTTATTTTCTCGTATGCAGGGCGTTCTCTCTTTCAGTCAATTTTGAGAGGTTTTGCTTCCGCTCTGCGAATCATTGCTGGAATCGATGCGGTTTTGCGCCTAGCGCTGAAACGGTGCCGTTGGCCGAGCCAATAACGGCAGCGCAGTTTGTTGCAAGGGTCACTGTTCAGGACCGAGGTGCGGGTCGAGAGCGTTCGAGTTTGGGAGAAAATGACGATGTTGTCGACGAACAATTGTGAAAAAGGAGAGAAGTGAAGTTAGATTGAGAAATGGGGGAAGGATAGATGATTGTATAAAATGCAAAGAGCTCAAGCTAAGAGGACGGAAGGAGCAACAGGTCATAACTGGCGTCAGTCAGGACAGTGCGAGACAACGGCTAGATATGTTGTCGCTGTGAAGAAATATCTGTAATTCTCGCAGGAAGTAAGAATACTGATCAGTACAGGACGGGTACCTTCCGCAGGGAGTAATTCGTAGTGCCAGGCGAAATACGGGAGTACTGGCGTGTTGCTCCAGAACGGGCAGGTGCCTAACCACAGCGAAAGCGAACACGGAAGCAGCGATCGCCAGAGGCCCACAACGGCTGTCGTCTCCCAGCAGTATTCAGCGCGCTGTATTTCACATGGTCGTATTACACAGGGAAGGCACGACGAACACTAAATTCCCGGTCGCAGATCACGAGAATGAGAAAACGGCAACCAGGTGCTTGGAGAACGACCACACAAATCACTCGTCTGTTGTCTGTTTTCTGCTGCGCCACGCACTTTTCCGCCCGGTGCCTCAAATACTCGACCGAACAACATACAAATGCCATACCGAGCAGCTGTGCGCTAGGAAGCGCCGCAGTTTGCAGAGTGTGGAATCAGAACGCGGGCGGCAGAAATCTGGAATCTGGAATCTAGAATCAATATTCAAATCATATTTCACAACACAGACGTCAAGCTGTCAGTGAATACTCGCATGGCAGCATGGGTGCCAATGACTGCCGGTTTCAGCGTGAGCCCATTGCGTCACACCTGGGCAGATCGGATGGGAGCCACGTGAATGTCACCTGTGCAGAACAGCTAGTTTGACGGATAATGTCGAGACATATGTCGTACACAAGGCTGCCAGCCAATGAGTCAACCTAGCTCTCTCACTGCTGCTATTCATCCCACAGAGGACGGCATACTCTCGAACAGTCGAACTTGGGGAATCTTTATAAATCATGTTTTGAAATGATATATTGAATTATCATGATGCATGGCGGACAATCTCATGGCGTCTCTTCAATGCACTCATGGTTTTTTTTATAACATTGACAAGATACTAGATAAACTACTGACACATCCATCTAGCTCTTGGCCGCACCGGCCTTGATGAGCAGGATGTCGCCGTCCTCGACGACGTAGTCCTTGCCCTTGGTCATGATCTTGCCCTTGGCCTTGACCTCGGACTCGTCGCCCAGCTCGTGCAGAACGCTGTAGTTGTAGACAATGGCCTGGATAAACGTCTTCTCAAAGTCCGTGTGGATGACACCGGCCGCCTGCGGCGCCTTGATGCCGTTGCGGATGGTCCACTGGCGCACCTCATCGGGGCCGACCGTAAAGAAGCTGCCTAGGTTCAGCGCCTTGCGCATCTGCAGGATAACCTTGGGCAGGGCCGACTCGACACCGAGCTTCTTGGCCTCTTCCTCGGCCTCGGCCTCCGTCTCGAAGCGGGTCAGGCGCTCCTCGAAAGACACCGAAATAGGGATGACGGTGTCGCCGGCCGCGTGCTCCTTGATCCACGCCGCCACACCGGGCAAGTGCTTGTTCTTCTTGCGGATAAAGTCCCTCTCAGACAGGTTGACCAGGTAGACGACGGGCTTGGCCGACAGGAGGAACAGAGGGTTGATGACCTCGACCTGGGAAGTGTTAGCAGCAGAACGACCAGTAGCTATATGCCAGAAAGGGTTGTTGTGAAGTGCAGCAAACACACAATTGCTTTTTGTAACGCAATTGAAGATCAGACTGGAAAAATTCATCTCATGACGTCCCCAGCGTACTGGTTCTGTTCGAAGAGCTGGGTTTATATAGGTTCAGGCGCTTTGGCCCTTTGTCATCATAAAAGTGTTTGGGGAGGGATTGTGCTGGTGCTGGGAAGTGTGAGTGGGAGTGCCATTTTGAACATACCTCCTTGGGCGTCCAGGTGCCCTTCCGGACATCCTTGCCGTCCTTGATCCATGCCAGGATCTTCTCAATCGTGGCCTCCTCCTCGCGCGCCTTCTTCTGCTCCAGGCTCTGGCCGCCCTGGCGCGTCTTCTTCTTCTGGTTCTCCAGCGCCTTCTCGACAAACTCAATGTCCTTCAACCGCAGCTCCTCGCTGATAATGTCCAAGTCCCGCGTGGGGTTGACGTCACCTTCGACGTGGATAATCTCGGCATCGTCAAAGCACCGCACGACCTGGAAGATGGCGTCGACGGAGCGAATGTGCGACAAGAAAGCGTTGCCCAGACCGGCACCCGTCGAGGCACCGCGCGTCAGACCGGCAATGTCGTACACGGTTAAGTTGGCGGGCACGCGCGACTTGGGGTTGTACTTTTGCACGAGCCAGTTGTAGCGGTCGTCGGGCACAATGACGCGCGCCTCTTCGGGGTCGATTGTGGCATAGGGGAAGTTGGCCGGGTTGCCCAGGTCACTCTTGGTGATGGCTTGGAAGAGCGTCGACTTGCCGACATTGGCAAGACCAACAATACCACTCTTGAGGTTGTTGCCGGGCCGGCCCAGCAGGATCTTCTCCTCGACGACGGCCTTCTTCGGGGGCATTCTGCCGGTTTTTGTCTTGCGACTGTGTAGACGGGTGGTGGTGAGGGGGAGGAAGGAGAGGGGGGTGGTCGATTTCGATACCGATTTCGACGTCAGGAAAACAAGCACAGGCCGAGCTGCTGCTTGAGACGAGTGTGCGAACGAAGGCAAAGACGACGTTGAACCAGCGCACGGTCGGAGACTGAAGAGTGCCGACGTCTTGGGCGACGTGGGGTGCCTCTAGGCCCCCCCGATGGGAAGATGTCGAAAGAAAGGGAGAAAAGAAGAAGAAAGAGGAGGAAAGAAAATTCCTTCTCTGCGAAAGTGGTCGTGCGTGAGCTGGGGGTTTAAATGTTTTTGTCGTAAGAGTGTGATTTAACGAGATTGGATTGAAGCAAAAAATTTTGCTTTCCCCTTTGAACCTGGATCTCTCCCAGCCGCTCTTGCTTTTCTGGCGGGGCTCACTGTGCTGTGGAGCTCCAGTTCAATCTCTTGCAAGGTGGGGCAGCCCAGCAAGAGGAGGCTGTATGTACTTTGAAGGCCTTCTATCTTTCAGCGACCTCCCCTACCCGGGATGGACTAACATTTCTTCCGGGCTTAGTCTTTTCGGTCCTCAATACGGAAGCGCCGTTGCCTCCTCCCCTGGTTGGTCGCTGTTACCTGATTCTCGCTAGGTGGGGCCAACAAGCAAACCGCGCCTTCCCCATAGTCCCTAGCATATCCGCATTCAGTTACCACCTCTGCGTCATGCTGTGTTTGACAAGTTTGCTGCGGCCAGGCCAATCCGCCATCCGCCATCCACCGTCCTGGATGGTGCCTTCCCAATTGTGAGCCTTGAGCACTTCCAACTTTTACATTTGTATCTTATTGCCTTCCCTCGTTCTCTTCTTCTTTTTCTGCCAAAGGGTTTTCTATCTCTCGACAACCTCACGAAATCTCGCACTCTCCCACCCACCACGGTCGATCACTATTGCGCCCACCGATCGATTTCATCCGTTCTCTAGCTACCCCTGTAGCTACAGACAGGCACACCTTCGCTTTTGCCTGTTTCTTTACGCCCGACTGTTGGCGTCGCGTTCGTTTCATCTTTCGAAAGAGCAAAAGAGCAAAAGAGCACCTTGTTTCCACGCTCGTTTTTGTCGTTCTTCTTATCGACAAAGTTCAGTCTCTCGCAGTTCCATCTTTCGCATCTTTCGAAGCGCTCTTCTGCCAACGACCTCTCCCAATCGGCGCCCATTCCACTGAACTGAGCGAGCCTTTCATCTGGGAAGCGAACCTGCATCTACCTTCTTTCTGCACATTCCTTCCGTCATGGCTCCCAAGAAGCACAGGAAGACGTCATCTCGGCCGTCGCACCGGTCGACGTTGTCGCTACAAAAGACGGAAATCGTCATCAACGTCTACGATCTCCTCACAGTACGATCCCATTTCGCCCTACTGTCGTTTGTTGATACATGCTAACTCTTTTCCCTCCCCATTTAGCCCAGCCGGTGGTCCTCGCTCCTATGGCACATGGGCACCTCCCTCCTACACTCTGGCGTCGTCATCAACGGCCGCGAGTACGCCTACGGTGGCCACGATCGTCGTGGTGTCACAGGCGTGTATTGGACCAAGCCGCGTACCGAACCCCCAGGTGGCACTTTCCGCTGCGAGATTCTGCAGGGGTTCACTTTGGCGACTACAGCCGAGATTGATACCATTATCCGAAGCGCCTCGGAAGAGTTTTACGGACCCTCCTACAATTTGCTCACAAAAAACTGCAACCACTTCACAGCCTATCTGTGTCGCAAGCTGACGGGGCGCCCGGGCCCGGCGTGGCTCAACCGCGCCGCCAGTATCGGCCTGGCCCTGCCCTGTGTCGTCCCCCGGGAGTGGGTGGACCCACCCGAGTTTGAGTCGGCAGACGGCGAGCTGTTGCGTCAAGGAGGCAGTGGCAGTGGTGGCAGCGGTAGCAGCAGTGACAGCGGCGGGTACGAAGACTCGTACAGCGAATACGGCGACGACGACTACGACGACGACGATGCCCATGGCGAGCGGACCAGCATGCTGCGGCGGCATTCGTCATCGCAGCACCAGGTGCACCTTGTTGGTCTGGACAGTCCTTCGGCCAGTGCCCGGAACATCATGTCGGGCACTCGCAGCACTCGTGCATCCAACGAGTATCACCCTGAGCCTTTCGAAGAGGGCGATGCCGATGTGCAGACTGGACGCCGCAGTGGCAGCGGCAGCGGCAGTGGCGGCAAAGGAAAAGGCCGGCCCAGCATGTCGCGGGACTCTGCGGGCAATGCGTTGCCGCCATCTGAGCGGGTCCCCAGCATGTAGGCGTCCTTCCAGGGCAGTTCTTGAGAACTGTTCTCACCTTCTTCTTTGTTCTTTGCTTTCCCTCTGTCACTTTATTTTCTTGTCATTCCGCGCTTGCCTTTTGGGTCTTTGTATTTCTGCGTTGTACATACGTATGTATTCCTGGGATTTTATGGCGTTTCAAGGATCGTTGATACCACTGTTTAAAATGTTTTATTTATTTTGTTTATTCTGCATTTTTCTTTTATTGTTGTCTTGAAATTGGTCTAAATGCTATCCATTACATGTCTCTGTTTCTATTTAATTAGGAAATTTAATACTCTGGCTTTTGACAGTCTCTAAATCTACAATTGTTACTAACTTCTCTCTGTACTCCGTACTGTGTCAAACAACACACCAGTAACACAATATTACAATTGAGAGACATGTGAAAGCCGCTTCGCCAGTCTGAGCGTTGCATTTCCGAGCTCTTTCCCAAGATGTTGTCTGTGGGAGCGCTCAGCCTTCCGCAACCATTCTTTGAACAGGTAGGCGTGCTCAACTTGGGATAAAGCGGGGCGCATAGGCTCAACCTGGGCAAAGATTCCAGCGGTTGAGCCTGGGAGAGCCCTATTATGGCGCATCATCACAGACGCCCCGAGGCCAGGCCAAGGCCAAGGCCCAGAATGCCCGAGCAAGCTCTCTGCTCAGTGGACGATCTCTCGCGATAATGCCATCTCATTGGCTAGTGGCTCATCCCAGTAGCCGCACATGCTCCTGAAAAACGGCTAGACCCAACTGCTCTCCTGTCTTTTCCCCTTTCGCCTCCTGTCCAGGTCAGCGCGATCAGGCCTGAAGGGCTGGCCAATTCAATGTTCGCGATAGGGGGAAAGAGCGACCGCACCAAGCACACCGAGCAATCACCAGAACCAGAAGCAGCGATATCCCTCACACATGTCAGCTTGCCCCTTTTTTGAACAGCATCGAAAACATCGACAAATAGAGGGATACGCAGCGACGCACAACAAGACGGCCACGACGTGTAGCTTCTCCGCTCCCGAATCGCCCGCTACTACCACCCCTGGTAGCAGATCTCCAAACATACGGCGATAAACGATAAGATACACTACGGCAGTGTTGTAGGCTCCATTTTACGCAATTTACGGGCAGCTTACATTTCTATTTCCCACGACAGCATTCCGCGTTCACGAACACAAATAAATCCCTCCTTACCTTTCCCACGGCATCTTTTCGCCAGATAACGCAAGCATTTTTCCAAGAACACGACCATCATCTCTTACACGGCCGCCTCAACGCCACGGAAACGCCCGAGCCAGACAGACGCCCTTTCTCTTTTCTCAGCTGGCCCCCGTTAGCTCGTTTCTTTGCTTGCTGGGCCACCTACGCGACCGCCTGATGCCAGGAGTGGCGGCCGGCACCACCCGCCGTGGGACGAGACAGCGTTGAGTTGAGCTCACGATAGTAGGCAGCTGGGCGGTAGACGATAGACACGACCCTCATCCCTCCCCTTGAGAAAGCTCTCACGGTAGCTGCGGCCATCGGCCGGCCACCCTTAAGGTCGACTTCAACGTTGGACGATCCACGTCCGACAACACCTCGACAATGCCTCAACCCCTGAACCCCTTCCTCGCCGCCTTCTTCAGCAGCCCGTTGTCGACCCAGTGTAATCCAACAAGCAACCACATCCTGCTGGTCCCGACGACGGAAGTATTGTTGACCCACCGCGAGACCGAGTCCAATGCCGTCTTTGCCGAGCTTCCCAACCTCGACGAGTTTTTGACGAGCCATGTCATCCGCATGCCCAATCCCCGGGTGGCCGCGGCAGCGGCCAATGCAGCCGGCGGTAAGGACGGCGTTGTCAATCTGCGAGAGATGCGCGGCAAGGCCAAGCCGTACGGTACCTACAACGGCCGCAGCGTTGTTATCAAGGACAATCTTGTCTACAGCAATAAGGGTAGGCATACGGTGCGAGATAAAGTGTGACCTACGACACTATATCATTGCTAACGACTTTAGGCTTCAAGAGCTTGAATCATGCCACGCTGGTGAGCGACGCCATATGGTACGCCGACACACTCGAGCCCAAACAATGGCTCATCTACTACATCTCACGACCTCTACTTGGCTCCTGGGAGCCGATGACGACGATCCCAGCGATCCTACCGCGCACGATACCGAGCAATACCGTCATAAACGCTTTGGCGGCCACGGCTGCCGGTGAGTCCTCACCCAGAGCGCCAACCCAGGCCCAACAACAACAACAACAGCAACAAGCGAAAGCCGGTGCTGCGGCTGGCAGTGACTCGGGCCCATCGACGCCACGGAAAAAGGACATCAAGAGCTTCCACGACCTTCTCAACCACTTCCCAAGCATCGCACGCCAGATGCAGCCTGGTCTAGACAAGATCTACCGTGAGTTCACAACTGCTTACGAGCAGACGCTTCCTCTACCACCGACCGCGAGCCATATCCCCGACCCAGAACCGGACGGTCCCATAAAAACAGCCATGAAAAAGGCACGGATGAACAGTGCCTCAGCCCCAGTCAAGCCGCCAGTCAAGATCCAGGACCAGCCTGCGGAGAGTGCGGAGAGCAGAGAAACTGCGCCCGAGAGCAGCTCTGCAGCGGAAGAATTGAACAACACCGCCAGCGGAAGCGCCGACGGCAACAACAGCAACAGCAACAGCAACAGCAACAACCTCACTGTGGCAGCGGCAGCAAATGGCACAGACAGAGTCAATGGCTCCAACATGTCAACATACAGCGGCAGCCAGGTCAGCGAGGACTTTTACCCCGACGACGACGAGCATGTGATGCGGACCTCGCTTGAAACCGCTGTGACGACGGCCATTGATATCTTCCAGGGCGTCGATAAGCAGCAGTTGTCCCTGCTTGGCGCAACGACGGATCTTACCGGCCCCCTAGTGGAGAGGCTCATCGAACGGTACATTTCGGAAAACCTGCACCACATCATCTTCCCTCGGCTGAGCTCCATGAAACGACAAGAAGACCTGGAGCTCGAATCCAAGATTCGCCAAATGGACTGCATCGACCTGTCCCAGCTCGGCATGGACATTGACGGTGGGACGCGCAACAAGCACGAAGTAACCCTCGCACTGGGCCGCGTCGTCGAAGAGTTTCGCAAGATACAAGGAGCAGCATGCCCACAAGAGATGCTGTCCATTCTGCTCGCGACTGTCAAGTCGGTCAGCCAGCTCACGAGCGTACCACCAGATGGACCCGACAAAGGAAAGGATGCTGCCGACGATACGACACAGGCGCAGACACACACCGAGAAGCCGCTCATTATGATCAACGCCGACACACTGGTGTCGCTCCTTTTGTACATTGTCATCCGGTCACAGCAGCGGCACCTTCTGGCGCGATTCATCTACATGCGCCACTTTATCTTTATTGACGACGTTGACAGCGGCGAAATGGGCTATGCGTTGAGCACGTTCGAGGCTGTCATCACGTACCTCATGAGCGCCTCTGCCGGTTTGAGGAGAGCAAGCCGAAGAAACAAGGCCCTCTGGGAGGCAACTGCCAAGGGCGACCTGGACGCAGTCAAAGCCATTATGGAGCCGACGTCCGACGACGCGGTGGCCGACGGAGAGGGCGATATTGATAGTGACAACGACAACGGAGGAGAAGAGGGTAGCAGCTCACGGCGGACATCTGGTAGCGACTGGCCGCCGTCGTTTACCAGCTTCGGGTTCTCAAACGGTGGGGCATCTGGCTCTTCACGATCGTCACGGTCGTCCCGCCGGTCGTCTATTGTCCTCTCCGAGGCCGAGGCATTCTCCAAGGGCTCTGGTCTTGGCCATGTCTTCCCTTTTCAGTCTCATGGCCCCGATGATGGTTCCGTTGAGTTTTCCTTGCACTTCCCTATCAAACGAACAAAGAAGGTGGCCCTGGATACACGGAGTATGTCAAGCAGCTCCGAGATTTCTTTCCGCTCCCGTGCCACCAGCTTTGGCAGCAACATGGATGGCAGCATCGAGGGCGACATCTCAGTCGAGCGGCTGTCGCAGACGCATGACTCCTTTGGCGAGTCGCTGCTCATGATGGCCGTGCAGAATGAACGGATCGACACGCTCAAGTATTACCTCAGCCTGCGAGACTTTTTCCCGGTGCGCTTTGTGCTCCAGGATATCAACCACGAAGAAACGACGCTGCTGAGCGCCGCTGTCCAGCTGGGAAACAGAGAGTTGATCATGATGGTGATTAACACCCTGACCGACTCGGACGAAGTGACACCGGACGAAGTGACAGCGTACTTTGCGCTACAAGACATTTGGGGCCGCAGCGTCGCACACTACCTGTTCCATGCACCCTTCTTAATAGACATGTACGGCGCAATGATGCCATGGCGGCAACACGACAAAAAGGGGCAAACACCACTGTTTGCCCTCTGCCGGTCCTATGACCACGCCGCCTACTACGACATGGTCAGCGAGGGCATCCGGATGGCAACGGCAACACAGAGCGACAAGGGACGCCTACATGTTGGTGAACACGTCGATGCGCGCGGCAACACTCTACTACACATTGTCAACGACACACAGCTCGCCGCCCGCATTTTACAGTTGTGCGACGTCGACGTCAACGCCATCAACGATAAAATGTTCACGCCGCTCATGGTCGCCAGCAAGTACGGACGCTTCGCCATGGTTCAGACGCTGTTTCGCGACCCGCGCGTGGACATTGGTGCCAAGGAGCTGCGCGGCCTCACAGCGGTCGAGCTGGCCAAGGACGACGAGATGCGCAATAAGATTGACGATCTGACGCTCCTGTCGATGCCACCGGGACCCGATATGCGCACAACTGCCGTCGTTCGTTCATATTTTGTCGAAGACGCCAGTGTACGCTTTGTCGTCAAGTCGGGACATGCCGTCTCGTCTGTCAGTTATGCGGTGACGACGTGCCGGCGGTCCCAGACGGACTTTGAGCATCTGACACGCCTCCTGGCCCTCGAGAACCCGGCGTCCTGGATCCCGTCTGTGACAGGACTCCGGTCGCCCTTCCAGATCCCTTCTAGACCGAGCCGGGCCGTGCTCAAAGACCTGCAGCTCCGGATGGACTGGTTTTTGCGCATGATGATCATGCACCCGACGTTTGCCGAGCACGAGATGCTGTGGGAGTTTATCCTGGTGCCGGACATCCAGCCGGACATGATGGCCCAGCGCAGCAAGCTCAAAGCGGAGACGCGTGCCGAAAAAGTGCGCGACGAGCTCGAGCCGCTGGATAACATTAGAGAGGCCGAACAGTTTGTGGACCATGCGCGCGACCTGGTCCGCCGTGTCAACAACGGCACCAAGAATGTGATGCGGCGCGTCAATGGCGTCAGCATTGCCGCCGCGGACCTCCGTGATGCAGCCGCACTGTTGAGTAAAGAGGTCGGCCTAATCTCGTTCTTGCCCGCCGCCCACATTACCGCCATGGACGCCTACGTTCGCGCCCTGGCCATTCCCCAAGCGAATGCCCACGTGCAGTTCCGCGCGGCCTTTTTGGCCATCCAGTCGACTGTGGATGCCATCCTGGCCGCTCTGGGACGGCCGCCCCGTTTGATCCTTCAGATCCAGGCCACCCGCAAACAAGCAGAGCGCGAGTACCAGTCCATGAACCGGTCGACACGGTGGCCTTTGGGGCTGCTCGATGATGCCAGGCAGAGGCTGAAAGAAGAACGCGAAGAGCGCGCCCGGCAGAGCGAGGCCGCCTCCGAAGACCTGTCGCGCGAGCTCCGCTTCTCGCAGCAGACGGTCGCCGGCGAGCTCGCCGGGTGGCAGGACATGCACGAGCGGATTGGCCGGCGGGCCATTCGGGATCTGGCGCGGGGGATGCTGGTGCAGGAGCAGGACCGGCTCGAGGCAATGAAGCGCGCTCTACTGTGTGTACAGCCAGTGCCTCCTCCGCTACCATCTCGTGGGGCTCGTGGCTAGAAGGCCCGGGTCGCTCGCAGCAGGCCCAGGACAGGACAGTCTAGTTCTAGAGGAAAGGCTCGAGTCAAGGGGCCTTGCCGTGTACAATGAGTGAGGCGCGGCATACTCGACAATCACACTATTTCCTTTGTCAAATGATGGAGCATGGGGGGGACTCTTCCCGACTATCAAGTTGTATCATTTCTTGTTTTCTGTTTTTTGTTCTCCCTCTTTTTTCTTCACATTTCTTCCTCTTGTTTCTTCGTGTGTGGTTTTCCTGGCCGGCTGTCAAATTGATTGGATAGAGATACCCAGGTTGTTTTAACCGAAAATGCAAACAGAACGTTACTTTCATACAATTACAGACTAGCGATATATTTTGAAATCCTCATCTTCATCACCTCATCACCTACCTGATACACTTGCGCGTACAATGCGGGATTTTACAGCAGACGAGTGGAATGACTGCTGCCTTGTTTTCCCGGTTCAGATAGAGAAAGTGATAAAAAACGGTGTGATGTGGCGAGGATCACAAACGAGTGTGGATGGCTTCATGCAGGTGAGGCAAGAGGGGTCAAGAGGAGTCAAGAAGACGCAAGAGGGCGAGAACGGCCGAGAGGCAGCCGAAAAGAGTCATCTTTGCGCAGACTACGTTTGATCTTGTGAGCACGGCAGGAAGCAGGATGGTGGGGTGGGGTGGAGGAAAGGAAAAGAAAAGAAAAGAAAACGTCGGGGTGTGACGGGACGCGTCGCGTCTTTCTCTCGTCTCTCTCCTCCGGACAAGACGCGTTTCTATGGACACGGGGAGACGGTACGGACGGCCCCACGCGGCGGTCTCGCGGCGGTGGCGCGGTCGATGCGCGGAGGGCACGCGGACAGGGCGCGGGACTGACGCGAGGATGGTGCGCGGATGGTGCGGAGCGACGCGTGGTGAGTGGTCGGACGCGTTGGACGGGAAAAGCGGGGTTCAGACACATAAAAGTGCAGTAGCTCTTGCCGGGCCAAGGACCTCCTGCAGAACTGTGAGTCACAGTCTGTCGGGTGAAGAAAAGGCAGGAAAATGAGAGAGATTGTTCACGGGCTTCGTTTTTCCCGGGATGACGAATGCAACATGAAACGAAACAAAAAAGTCGATGTTGATCGATGTCGGTCGAGACCGTCTGTTGAGAGGAAGACAAAATGCGATGGCGGGTATTTCCTAAAATGGAAATGGGTGGGATATTTCCAGTGAGTTGGCCGTCTAAGTGGTTGACCGATATTGGCCAATCAGACGACAAAGTTGATTTGGCGCTGGGAGGACGACAGAACGGGCGCGTCCAGGACTCTGCGCGCGCGGCTGCATTTTCACAGTCTTTTGCTCAGTCTAGGTAACTGTATTATTGCTGCTAATTTGCCTCTCACGAATCATGGTCTGTAAGCCGGCCGGCGCTTTGGGTGCTGTGTGTATTTTTGGCAGTGGCCGTGGCCACTTCTGATTACGTACTTTCGTATTGTTGACTTTGAGAAGGCTGTCTCCATCGAGAAGGCTCTTTGTCCGAGGCAACCAGTAGCCTTTTGGGTTGTTTGATTTTCCCTTTGGCGCCCAGCGAGGCTGTGCAAAGCTACGAGAAATGCAATATGGAAGAGGACATGAGAAATGGCCGGAAGAAGCAGGAGAGCTTTGCTTGTAAGGGTGGCCTAACAACAGGACACGTTCATCAGCCCGTCGTATGCTGTCTCCTTGATACAAAACTCACCTGAAAACATAGGCATGGATGATCATTCTGGCCCCAAACAGGCCACCAACGGGCCATAGACAGGTCATGCTCACTCTTATGCTCAGTAGAAAACTTGCTGCGAGAACAGTCCCCCCGAGCTGCACGTCACAGAACTGTGGCGGCCGGATGTAGTTTGAGCTGGCGCCTGTGTTGCCTCCCTCACCGAAGCGAAGCAGTAAGACAATGCATGCATTCATACGGTGTACACCGTAAAAGCTGTGCAGGCTGTCATAAAACACGGCCAAATTACTTCATCATGCAGACTAATACCAACGCTGTAAACAGACCTTTGTTCTCCGTGCCCGATACGATGCATCAGCAGACAATATAGCCCGGCCACAGGGCGCCTACACAGATTGGCTCTCTCGGCTTGTGTACCTTATTGCTTGTATCATAGCGAAGGGTGCCTTCAAGAAGCTTTCTTCTTCTCATTTTTTTTGGGCCCGAAGCTGTGTTACAGTCCACGGCATATCCGTCTGTAGCCTTCCAGCCGCCGAAAAACGCCTCTACAGGCGTGTGGGCGTACAAGCATAGCGCTCGAACTGAAAACAACGAGGTCCATTTTCTTTAAATGGGTACAGTTTATGCACTTACAGTCGCCGCATGATGTATCATTGTCTCACATTTCTGCGCGGTTGGTACTTTGCACCTGCCCTTAACGCTTGGATCAAACTTTTGTCTCCTTCCCGCGCGCTTCGTTCTTTTTTTAGGGAAGAGAGTTGGTGGTAAATCCCTGTATTGTAGGGGAGGAAGGCGCTTGTGGACAATTTGTGGACGACTGTGGAGCGCCACTATTTGTAAGGCAGAAGAGCAAAATGGCATCTCGCACACAGCATTGGACAAATCTGCCGCTGCAATCTTTGCTAAATGTGTACACGTTATTTTCGAGAAGTATCACTTCCCCAGAGCTCAGCCACAATACAGTCGCTCTGTGTTTACTGTGTAGCTGCCTCGCTGTTTCCATTTCGGTGAGGACCGGGCGCCTGTGTCATGTTTCCTATTTTGGGGGCCGGAAAATCTGAATCAAGCGCGGGCGGTCCTTCCTTCTTTCCTTAGGATCTGCCAATGTTACCGGGTTGGGGTACGGAGTACTTTGAACTGGGACAGTTTTTCTAGGAAAGAAGCAAAGAAGCAAAGAAGGTAAAGGGAAACAAGGAACAGAAACTAGAAAGAGCCGCCTGGCTGGCCATGCGACGTGCGGCCACTCCATCGTCAGATTCCCACCAAAAATAGAGAGAAACAAGATTGCGCCGTCATGAGGAAGAAATGTAGAAAATGAAGTGAAGTAAATATGGCAGAAAGAAAAAGAAAAGGACTTTTGAAAGAAAATCACTACTGAGTATGCTGCGTCCACGTGATGCCTTGATGCTGGTTGCACCTTCCGTCCTCACTGCCAACAGTCGGTCGTTCCTTCCCCACATCGCCATCCTGCCACCAAACAAACCACCAAAGTGACGCCAACATCTCGCCAACCCAACACGTCGCGGTTTTTGGACTCCTTTTCCCTTTTCTACCTTGCAATATCGTCACGCGTCCCGACCCCACGCGAATGTCGTACCTTTCTGTCCTTTTGTCCCCCTGACCCTTGCCGTTATCAACTATCAAACCTTGCCATGTGTTCGTCTGTGAGTCAGAGATGGCCCGGACTGGAAACACGAAGAAGGGAAGAGAGTCGCGAAAATGTCACCAGAATGCTACGAAAATGCTGCCAAACTGCCACGAGAAACACGAAACAAAAGAGAAAGAGAGAACGGATGTTGGTAGCGTCCTGCAGAAGAAGCTGCAGCTGCAGCTGCAGGGTTGCTTTGGCTGGCTTTGGCTTTGGTGCCCCACGTTCTGCCCACGCAGCGTGCATATTTCGCTCATGGACAAAGAGGAGACAAACAGTGACGAACAAAACCGGCGGTCGTCAGCGAGTGGACCTGCAGCAACGTCTCCAACTCCAGGCCTGAGCTGCCCATCGTGCCCATCCTCGCTGTCTGTTACTTTTCTGTCCTCCACTTCTTCTCTTCATCTCTTGTTGTCAGAACGTTTCTGCCCTCTTTTCTTTGTTTCGTCTTGTCGCTGACCTGTCAACAGTCTCTTTTCGAGAGCTTGGGCCACATGCCTCAGCATATGCCTCAACACAATACGACGGGCAGGACGGCTTCCCAATGCTCTGAATGCTCTTTTCTGTCGTCCTTTTATTTGCTTCTCCTCTTTATTTTGGGTAGCAACCCTGTTCTTCTGATCCCCTGCTCTTTCCCAACCACCCCAGAACAGACGTCTTTTCTGCCCTGGTTGGCTGCTTTGGGGACACATCCGGGCCACTTACACACCCCTGTTCGCCCTGGAATAGCAATGCTTCTAGTGGTCCGCCCCAAATGGAAAGCCATGTCGATTGGCGGGACTGCTGGAGTACCGTCTGTTTCCCACTCGAGCCACCCTACCTTTCTGTCTGTTTGTCTGCTTGAGCTTTGTTGACTTGTTCAGTTCCATCATTTTTCTTTGTATTTTCTATCATCTCTCTGGTGTCTGTTTTGCTTGTCTTTGTCCCTTGTCTCATTGTTTTCTTTCTCCGGAGTATCACCCTTGTCCTTCCCAGCGCCAAAATGGACCCATAGGGACAGGACAAGGACAATGCCCCCTGCTGGAGCTGGCCAGGTCAAGCGACCCAGATGAGCTCTCTACTCTCTACTTTCTGATTGCCTTTTCTCCGCCAGCGCGGCTGCTAATATTGCCGGCGTGTATTCTGGACGTCGTACTCCATACTGAGAAGACATCTTCGTCTTGGTGTGGCTGCAGTTCCTTTTTTAGTCTCGCGTTTCAGAGTCTCGGGTGGTCTAGTCTGGCGCGCATACTGAACTGACAGTGACCGCGACAGCGACGAAGATGCGTTGCCCAACGCGGCCGCGACCGCGACCTGCCACCCACCCCCCCTTCGCGGTTAGCGTGGAAGCCGTGTAAGTCAATGTCAGGAAAGACTACCGTCGAGATGCATCCACGCCCCTTGTCTGCACTCCTCTGCATACTCTCTGCACCTCTCTGCACTCGTCGTCGTCTTCTCGTCCTCACAGCCTATCATTTGTATCGACCTGCATCATCTCGAGGATAAGTATCCTGCCTCTTCCCCCCTCTGCTTCCCCGTCCTCTCGATATCCTCTCTTCTCATCCAGTCCTCCTCCTCCTACCCAACATCAATCCTACCTTTGCTTCCTGTCAACAATCATCTCCTTCCTCCACGACCTCTCAATCATTTTTCGTTTTCTTTTCCTTTTTGGCAAACTTTCTTGTCGTCCACCATCAGCCCTCCATCTCCTCTCTATTTACATCGGCCATTTCCCCTGGCCTCGTTTTCTGGCCTCTGGTATCAACAACCAGCTCTTGTTGTCCATCGCTTTTCACTTTCTCCCTCTCTTTTCCTTTTTGTCCTCGGAGCCGGTCTCCTACTGTCACCGCCAATCACCACCGATAATTCATAATTTTTCTTTCTTTCTCGATTTGTCACTGCCGTCCTGGAGACGTACAGTTAGATCATATCTCCCCTCGACTCCATCATGTCGTCCTCTCTGGTAGCGGATGTCGCTTTTGACTTTACCTTTCCATCGTGCGATCCGGCCACACCGCCGCCGCCGGCCACCGCCCACTCCTTCCCCTACGACTTATCTTCGCTGCTGGAGATTCCCTTTCACCCTTATGCTCACCATGGTCAAAGTCATAGTCACAGTCACGGCCACGGCCATGGCCATGCTCGCTCCAGCTCCAACTGCTCGGCCTACTCGGCCTACTCCTATGCCTCGTCGACGCCCTCTGAGGCTTTCCTGACAACACCCGCTGTCTCGGCACCCAGCACCCGTCACAGCACACCAGCTCGCTCGCCCATCCGCACCCACGGTCCGTTGCTGCTTCCCAAGATCCGGTCGCAAGACCAGGCTCTTGGTCCTGAAGACGCTGCCATTGCCACGGCCCCCCTCAAGCGTACTCGCACCTCGCCTGCACCCAGCAGCGCTCGTAGCCGGTCTACTTCTACGGCCTCCGTGAGCCGTCGTGGTAGTACCCTCGTCACTCCCAAGCAGCCGTATGCCGCCTCATCTGGTGGTGCCGCTGCTTCGCGCCACATCCGCAGCTTCACCAACCCGGACTCGGCCATGTTCACTACTGCCACTGCCACCACTGCCACTGCATCCCGCGCCGTGACGCCCGTGTCTGTCTTTGAGTCGACTCCGCCGCCGCCGACCTTGCTTTGCTCGCCTGCCAGCTTTGTCCAGGCCCCATCGCAGCTTTCGCAGTTTTCACACGCACACGACTCCAGCCGTCGTGCGTCGACTTGCAGCCTCGATGGCAACTTTTCCCTGGACGGCAAGTTTGACTACGACTATGGCTTTGCGCCGTACCCGGGCACAGCCCCCACCAACTACATGGCCGCCGCCGACAGCAACAACAACAGCCAGCACACCGAGTACCTCTACCACGACCAGGACCAGTCCCAACAGTACGCATCTCAACAGTACATGCCGCGTGAGACGTCGCCTCTGTCGGTCGGCTCTGCCTCGCCCGAGCCCATGACCATTCCGGAGATGCCTGAGCCTCTGTCGATCCCCGTGTCGGTGCCCGTCATCACGGCCACACCTCCCTCCGCCACCTCCGCCCCCGCTACCTCGGGCCCTACTTCGACGCTCGTGACCTACCTCACATCATCCAACCCGGCACCCGCTCTGGTCCGCACCATCTCGTTCCCGCTGCGCGACCCCAGCACCAAGCATTACTGGTGGGACGTCCGCCAGGTTCGCCCCTGGTCTGCCTTTACCATGGCCAACCTGGCCGGCCTGCCCGGTGCTTCCTCTGTGCTGTCCTGCCCCGTGCCCGTCTCGCTCCTGCCGACACCGCACATTCCCTCCCGCAGCATCCACCCAGAGACCGAGTCAGACCTGCACAGCCTGTGTGCGGCACACTATCTTCCCCGCGTCAACGCTGCACTCTCTCTGTCGTCGCCCCGCCCCATCCAGTTAACTTCTATCTCCTCGGCTACCGCCTCGACTTCCTGGAACTCGTCCTACGGCGAGTTCTTCGTCGGCCATGCCGCCGGCAACAGTGCCCCCGCTGCTGCTCTCTTTGGCGGCAGGCCCACCGCCCGCGTTGTCGGTTTGGTCAAATCCTTTGACCGCTTCAACACCGGCATGCGCGCCGAAGGCAACATTAAGCGTGTCGAGTACTTGAGGGGGCTGGCCCACCTGCACTACCTAATGCGCGAGCACAGCTGCAGATACGGGTTTTTGTTGACCGAGATTGAGCTCGTCATCGTGCGCAACGGAACCGAGACGACGCCCCAGTTTGGCCAGCTCGAAGTGACGAGTGTTCCGCTGGCCAAGACCGCAGACGCGAGCGATAGCGAGGACCAAAACGAGGACGAGCTGGCCGGTACGCCTCTGACGGCCGGTCTGGCTCTGTGGGGGTTGTGCATGCTGGCCAGTGATGAGATGGCGGCGGCGGCGGCAACATCCCACGCATCGTCTTCGACGACCCCGTCGCTGCTCTGTTCACATACTACCCACATCGGCGCCCCTGCCGAAGGCACCCGCCGCAAGGCCGCCCCTCGCGACGCGTGGATGCCCCCGCCCCAACTCGCCGAGAAGCGGGCGGCCAAGCGGGCGCGCGGCTGGGTGATGCCCGAAGACGCCGTCGGCCGCAAAGAGATGGGCCGTCGCGGTGTGCGGTACAACGGGGCGCATTGAGTGTGGGGAGAGAAAGGAGAGAATTAAAAGGTGGACGGCCTGTCACGACTCTTATGTGTAATGTCTTTTTTTCTTTTATTTTTCTTTTTACCATTTATTCATGTCTTTCTTATTTACGTCGCTCCTTATTATGGGCATTGGCTGGTCCGACTTAGATGCTCTAATGGTTTTTCACTTCCTTCTCTCTTTTCTTCTCTTGATGGTGTTTAGGTTTGGATATGAAAATGAGAGGGTATCAATGGTTTATTATTTGGACTTATATCATCACGTAATTTATGATAATAAACAAACAAACAAATGAACAATTCACTACTGTTCACAACATGCAAAGTCGTTTTCAATGTTGATCGAGTTGCATTTGTCTAATATCGCCCCCGCTGTTAATTATTACGACCTTGTCAAAAAGACCTCATTTGAAGTCTATCCATGACGGAATCTGTGCTTGTCGAAATGGTGTGGGTGCAATTACCACGCTATCGTGAGGGAGGGGAGCTCTTGTTAGCAGGCAAGAACGATCGGACGATCACGCTAGCCAATGTCAATATTGAACAAAAAGGCAGGAGGGGTTCTCAACAGAACGCAGTCTCGGAGGCAAGCTTGCCCCAAGGTCGTCAAGGTCTCCACTACATCAGGGCGCCACCACGACGACAGTAGTGATATCACCGATCCAGGCCGTGGCAAGGAAGCTGCGGCCGCCAAAGTCCCCCCTCTCGCTGTTTTCGTCGTCACAACCCCACCTTTTGGAGGCGAGACAACCCTCTTCACTCCACTGACCGTCCACATTCCAGACCACGTTCCGGTCGTGCTTGCCTTGTTCTGTCTTTGCCGTTTTCTGTCTCTTCTGCTCCTCCCTTGCCAACCCAAGCTCTGCTTCGAAGCTGTCTCCCCTCCAATTGTCTTTCAATTGTCTCAGTTTCACTCTTCTTTTCTTCTTTTTTCTCCCATTCGCATTCCATCTCCTCCATCTCGCCGTTCTTGTCAACCAGCTCCATCGTGAGAAAACGACGAAACGACTACACGATAGCTGTATATAAGAGCTCCCGATCGGCCAAACTCGACGAAAAGCGGTGGACAGATTTCAGCTTTCTCAACTCCTTCGACTATCACGACTTTCTCTCTTTTCACCTTCACTTTTTGACCCCGACTTTCTCGCACACGACTCTAACCTCATATCTCCCTACCACACAATCTCTCGACCCAACTCCTCCTCAAACCTTGAAAGATCACAATGGCTGCCCAGACTGTCGAGTTCACTCCCTTCACCGACCAGAAGCCGGGAACGTACGTCTCTCTCCTCTTCTCTCTTCCTCTCCTCTTCCTCGTCCGTATACTAACGCGTTCAGCTCCGGTCTCCGCAAGAAGGTCGTCGTGTTCCAGCAGCCCCACTACAGCGAGTCGTTTGTGACGAGCATCCTGCTGTCCATCCCCGAGGGTGTCGATGGCTCCTTCCTTGTCATTGGCGGCGACGGTCGGTACTGGAACCCCGAAGTCATTCAGCTGATTGCCCGCATCGGTGCCGCCTACGGCGTCAAGAAGCTCCTCATCGGCCAAAACGGCATCATGTCGACACCGGCCGCGAGCCATCTCATCCGCAAACGCAAGGCTACGGGCGGTATCCTGCTCACGGCCAGCCACAATGCTGGTGGGCCCAAGGCCGATTTCGGCATCAAGTACAACCTCGCCAACGGCGGCCCGGCGCCCGAGTCCGTCACCAACAAGATCTTTGCCACCTCCAAGGGCCTGACGTCCTACAAGCTGCTCGAGCTCGAAAAGGTCGACATTTCCACCATTGGCACGCGCCAGTACGGTCCCCTGGAGGTCGAGATCGTCGACAGCACCGCCGACTACGTCGAGATGCTGCAGGACATTTTCGATTTCGACCTGATCAAGAGCTTCTTTGCCAAGAACCCAGACTTCAAGGTCCTGTTCGACGGTCTGCACGGTGTCACGGGTCCCTATGGCACCGCCATTTTCGACAAGGCTTTGGGGTTGGGCCCCAGCAGTGTCCAGAACTGCGTGCCCAGCCCCGATTTTGGCGGCGGCCACCCCGACCCCAACCTGACCTATGCCCACTCGCTGGTCGAGGCCGTCGAGAACAACAAAGTTCCCTTTGGCGCGGCCTCGGACGGTGATGGTGACCGCAACATGATTTACGGTGCTGGTGCTTTCGTGTCGCCTGGTGACAGTCTGGCCATTATTGCCCACCACGCCCAGCTGATCCCCTACTTTAAGAAGAACGGCGTTTTTGGTTTGGCCCGCAGTATGCCCACGTCTGGCGCCGTCGACCTCGTCGCCAAGCGCCAGGGCCTTTCTTGCTACGAGGTCCCCACGGGCTGGAAGTTCTTCTGCGCCCTCTTTGACGCCGACAAGCTGTCCATTTGTGGCGAGGAGAGTTTCGGTACCGGCAGCAACCACATCCGCGAAAAGGACGGCCTGTGGGCCATTGTGGCCTGGCTCAACATTATTGCCGGTCTCGGTCTCGAGAAGCCCGATGTGCCGCCCACCATCAAGCAGATCCAGCACGATTTCTGGACCGAGTACGGCCGCACCTTCTTTACGCGCTACGACTACGAGAATGTCGACTCGGCCGGCGCCGACAAGGTCGTCGGTGTCCTGCGCTCCCTCGTCGAGGACGCCAATTTTGTCGGCAGCACCGTCGACGGCGGCCGCAAGGTGACGGGTGCCGGCGACTTTTCGTACAAGGACCTGGACGGTTCCGTCTCGAGCAACCAGGGCCTGTACGCCACTTTTGACAACGGCACGCGCATTGTCGTGCGTCTGTCGGGCACCGGTTCCAGTGGCGCCACCATTCGTCTGTACATTGAGCAGCACACGAGCGACGCCGCCGCTTACGACAAAGACGCACAAGATTTCCTCAAGCCCGAGATTGAGTTTGCCACGACGCTGCTCAAGTTCAAGGAGTACGTCGGCCGTGACGAGCCGGATGTGAAGACATAAAAGGACGTCAGAACGACGTAGTTGGACGAGGGGAGGGTGGGATTTGCATTTTTACGAGACAAACGCATTCTAGCAGCTATTTATTCTTGATTGTTTTCGCGTTTCAACTTCTTCGTTTTAATCTTTTTAACAAAAACCATTTGCATCAAATTCAGTTAATTTTTATTCATCAAAACGTATTTGAGAACAGATCAATTTGTATAACTGAGGAGTGTATTGATGAGAGTGTGTCATATTAGATCCATTCTGAGAAGAGAGGTCATAAACAATAACAACATTTCATCTTAATCGTCGTCGAACCATGTCCTTAGTTTGAGGTGTAAAGAGAAACATTAAATATCAAATTATGTTTTGGGAACCAAAACGAAAATCAAAAACTCGAAAAAGCAAGTGAAACCATTGAGGGATATCATGTTAGGGGTCCATATCTCTCGCATGGTGTGGCTCAAGCGGCGAAAGGAAGAAATGAACATTAAAACGCAAAGAGAAGAGAGAAGAAAGAAAAGAGAATTAGCAGCCGTGAACTGAAAGTGTCGCTCAATCTAGGTCATGAAAAAGACAAAAGTCGTAAAGGTCATGGTCATAAATCATTGTCTCGATAGATAAGGTGCATAGAAGGCAGGGAAATGTGCGCTGAAAGGGGACATAAAACGAGAAGAGGAAAGAGGAAGCACCGTTACTTCAAATCATCCGTCCGGTCACCGTCATCCGATGACGGGGCCGTCGACTCCGTCGGGTTGCTGTCGTTGTCGGCCGTGGTGGTTGACGACGGCGGCGGGTAAAAGAGCTCTTTGAAGCGTTGCTGGGCTTCTTCGGCCACAAAGTCGAGCTCAAAGGCATTGTACTTATTTTGGCGCATATGCTCGGGCCGGTACGAATTGCAAAAAACGTACGGCTGAATGTCCTTGACATAGAGGCGGTGCTTGTCCTTGCGGATCAGCCAGTTGGGCGACAGCGCCTGCTGGGTGATGAAAGCGGTCCAGACGGGGCACTTTCGGAAGGCGCCGTCCCAGACGGCGGCATGTAACCGTAGACCGCGTGTCTTGGTGTCTTCGTAGACGAGCAGTGAGTGCTTGTATCCGTCGTCGAGGATGCTCCTACACGGCATTAGTACACAGTTTTCATCTGTCGAGCGCAGACTGGACTCACGCTTGAAAGAGTCGCTTCTCTCTGCTAATTTTGAATTCGACGGGGTTGACTACATCCGTCTGCTCGCCTTCAAACTTGAGGGACACAAACGTGCAGTGGAACAGGACCAGCTCTTCCCATGTCAAAAAGTACAGCAGTGCCCACATCTTGGCGCAGCGTTCGGTGTAGCTCCAGCGCTTGAGCACGAGACAGCTGCCGTCGCGCTCAATACACAGCTCATGGACACCGTACATGGAAAAGGCGGGAATGTTGGTGCCCGTGTCGAGGCTGCGGACCACGAGATAGGGCGAGTTGTCATAGGGGTCGTAGAAGGCAAAGATGGTGAGGCGTTCCTGGTCAAACGAGCGCCTAAACAGGGTCCGGGCATTTTGTGGCACTTGGACTTCCTTCCATGGCCCGTAGCACTCGGAGAACCTCAGGTGCTTGAGGGGGGTCCGGGACGGCAAGGGCCGAGAAAAGATGTCTTCGGCCCAGTGGACACTCTTGTCGTGGAACATGGCTGCGGCGGACATGACGAGCGGGCCGGCTGGTGTAGGAGGGGTCTTGATGCCTTGCTTTTCACGGAGTTGGAGGATCCTCTTTTGCAGGACCTCGAGTGAGTTCATGTCGAATTGCGGTGATTTGGTGAGCATATGGCTCATGAGGAGCAAAAACTGGTGGTAGAGCGTGAACCGCTGGGGCAAGGGCATACTGCCAGCCTCGTCGGCCATTTTGTGGTACATGGTGCGCCAGCGGATCTCTTTGCTCTTGGCCTTGTCGTCGTAGTAGCCGCGGATGTCGCCGACGGTCTTTTGAAAGCAGGGCAGCAACATGTCGAGATAGTCGAGGAGGGCGGGGACGCGGCCCGGATGAGAGCGAGTTTGTTCGAGGATGCGGAGAAGGATAGTGCTGCACTTGCGCATCTCGTCAGACAAGGCCAGCATGAGCGGATGGAACGGCTCCGACAGAAAACTGCGAAGACTGTCGATGCAGCCGGCGACGATGTTGGCTCCCATCGCCTCGCTGTAGCAACCTCCCAACAGCAGCGCAGTCCGGCCTCCGTCGTTGGGCATGTTCCCCATGGCGAAAGCCCCATCTCTCATCTTGGCAGGTGGGTGTGCCATATGAAAATGGGAAGGATATTATGATGATGTGGACGAAGAAGAGAACGAGGGTATGGCTTGAATGTGACAGAAAGGGCTAAAGAGAAAGAGCGTTATGGAACAAAAGAAATGGGGGCGAAGAAGACGGCGTTAAAGCGCGTCAGGATATCATTGTTGCCGTTATAGGGATAACAAGGTGTTGCGGATAGCAGATTGATGGCGACACTCTTGTCACGCAACTGAGGCACTCTTTGTCACCTGGACCACTGCTTGTCCAGTCCACAGACCACCCACCAAACAACAAACAACGGGTGTGGTGTCTTTCCCCTTTTGCTTCTGCTTCCCAGCTCAGATGTGGGATGCCAGCTTCTTCTCAACCGGATGAGACGCAAATACGTCTGGAGAAGGCCGGTCCGAGGGCGTGAGGCGTAGTGATGGTCGCTTATATAAAAGGGGCAACGGTGCGACGATGATAAGAAGATTGAGTCGTGAGTCGAACAGCCTCACTCGGGGGTATTGTAGTTGTAGAAGGAGAAGGGCGAGCTGCGTCTTTTGTATGTTATGTGCCAGCAACACAAACGTTGTGGAAGTGATGCCAAGCCGGTCGGGAGTTTCTGGGCGCTCTGGGCGGGGGGCAGTGATTTTGCGGCCGGTATATGTTGTCCTAGTGCTCCGAGAGGCGAGGAAGGGGGAAGGTGTTTGAAAAGGAGGCGAATATAGTGCTGTCGGCTCGTTGGCTAGAGAGTTGTGAGTTGTGGGTGGTCGTGACCGTTGTGTGAGGTGCAAGGAGCAAGGAGCAAGAAGCGAGGTCCAGAGAGATCACGTTATGATGCTGTGCGAGGGATGGGCGGCGGAGGTTGAAGAACGTCGAAGAGTGTGAGAGTGCGAGAAGGGCAGCACAAAGCAGAAATAAGAAAGGCTGCGGCAAGCCGAGATGTACCGTCGGTTCTTGTGTACGTTCAGTTCAGTCCAGTTCAATATTGGGCTGGGGGCTCTGCATCAGGTCAGCACACAAAGTGGCCGCAATGGTGCCCAACAATTCAATCAAACGGCAAACGCAGGATGCTGGTATCAAAGAATTGAGGGGAAAGGGGAAAGGGAGAGCGACCACTCTGATTCTTGTGCGTGCATTGGCTGCATTGGCTTCGCCGGGAGATGCTGGGGAGACGTTGACTAACTTTGGCCTATTTTTCTGCTTGCTGTTTCCTTTTTTTTTTTCTGCCGCCGTTTCTCGTTCGTCGTTCTCAATGGCACACAATGCACGGGACTGACGTGTCCGACCTGCGATAGGCCCGCCATGGTGGTTCTTGCAGCAGCGTTATGCACGTCTGCTGATTTTTTATTTGGTCGTGTTTGCAGTCGAGAAGGAGCCAGGCCAATTGGAAAGAGTTGGCGGTGCAGTTTGCTCAAGGATGACCCAAGGCCAAAAAGGAGGCCATCGCCAATGTGGCAGTGAGAAGATTTCGAACCAAATATATATCTCTCTTTCTCCTCTCTTGGGGGAAAGACTTCTTTCCGTCTGCTTCATCTTCATGTACTTTGGCTACTCGCCAAGCATTTTCAGAATATCATTTGGTCGATGTCCCGTGACTGGTCTTCTGCCGGGCATGGTGTCGATGACGGATAGGCAGCAGGAGCAATGGCCGACTGCATGTAGTGAGACTTCAGCACGAAGTCTGTTGACAGCGTGAGAGGTTGATGGCGATAGCGACGAAAAGTTGCACGGGCGGGGAAGCAAGAAGGAGAAAATAGGCAGGCCCGTGTCTGTTGCATCTGTTGCGTCTGTTGAGTGTGTTGAGTGGGTGCCTGCAAAAAGAGAAAAAGGAGCAGGCTGCATGAAGAACCACTGGCTAGAACGCATGCCACGAAGTCGTAAAGCGGAACCTTTGAACCTTTCCTGGTCTAGGACGACCCAACCGGCCGTTTCCTACAAACAACGTGCATTAGTCTTTCTTCTCGTGGTATCATCATCCAGTTTGTACTCTACAGAGATGCGAGGAGAGAACATGCCGGTTCGACGTAGGTTTGAGCATGGCAGGATGGTTCGTGAAAGAAGAGAAGAAAAGCAGGCTAGAAGAGTCAAGGAACAAAAAGAGCGAAAGGAAGGCCGGAAGAAGGATTGCCGGATAACCGCTGGTCGTCCAAGAAAGGACATGACCAAACAGAGCGGAGTGTGAAAGAGAGAAAGAGTCAAGGTATAGCGTCTGGAATTCGATGTTCAATCTTTATTCATGTGGGACAGGGCCGGGGCCTTCATTCATGTTGAGAAAGGAAGCAGCGACACTTTTAGACTGGTTACGGCTTCCTCATTGGGTAATGTAGCCCTGGGGACAGAACGACTCAAGAAGGCAACTGTACTTTGCGGCAGTCGCTCTGTCGCTCTTTCTTATTATGAAGCCTGCTTTGTAAAATACCTGCCAAGGAAGGCAACCCCTGGTTGCTCTTGCCACCTGGAAGGAGTCCGTGGCTGCAAGGCTGGCAGGTACTAGAGATGTTGCATCTGGAGATGGTTGCAGTTCTGCTTGTTATTGCGCCTCATTGCACACGCTGTGTATGATGGCCACCAACATCGACTAGCCATAATGATGACTGTTGGCTGGTATTGGCTGGTGGTTCCGACTGTCATGAGATCATGACCGCCAACATCCAACGGTCAAATCCAACTGTCAACATTCAAGTCCACGTCTAACGGCGACAACAACCTCAAGCCACGAAATCACTAAGCATAATTGAAAAGCAGGTCAAGAAAGTTTGGCAAACAGCCTTGTGTTTTTACTCCAATACCCTTCGACTAGTCATACAGATACAATGTCCGTCTCCATCCTCACTTGACGTAAGGCTTTGCTTTCAAAACAAGACAAAACCTACGACAACTGACAACAAAACACTGGGCAAGAGAACGTAGCCATGGCATGGCCTAGATTGTCGTAACCCGAATAAAATTCAAATAATCCTCATACAGCCCATAAAAGCAAACAAAAAAGAGAAAAAAGCAACCAGCCGGACAGGGTGACCTGAGATGTTACATGAAAAAACTCATTCCCTAGTCATTTGTCCTTGTCCTCGCGCCACAGCCCCGTCCATACCGAAAAACATGATAATAAAACAAAAAAGAAACAGCATAACTCATTGCTTATGCCTGTGGTTGTTAGTGGAGTGAACTCGACGAAAAAGTGAACAGTGATGTAGGGGACTTACGTTGTAAGCAGCCTTCTCGTCCTCGTACCGCTTCTTGTCAACGGCGGCCTTGGCCTCGTACGGGGTGCGCTGCTTGTCGTTGAGGGCCTTCCAGCGCTCACCGAGAAGCTTGCCAACCTGACCGAACGAAATACCGGGGTTCTCGTCGCGGACGTTCTCGCGCTGCTCATTGGCAAAGAACATATAAGCAGACAGACCGCGCTTGGGAGCGTTGGGGTCCTTCTTGCCCCGGCGCTTCTCAACCTTGCCGGTCTTCTTGGCTGCGGCCTTAGGCATGATGCTGTTTGATATTAGTAGAGTTCAAGCTAAGTGACAAGTGTGAAGATGCAAGTGTGGTGATGTGTAAGAACACTTGTCCTTGACAGAGTCCACGGCCAACAGTACAGCAACACCGGGCACAACGGGCGCATTCACTCTGGACGATGTGAAATAAATCCAGTCGCATAAAGAGCGACTGAGAATTAATTCGCATAAAAGAGTGAAGCACAAAACACCAGACTCAATTGCAAACGCTTGCTTGCGCAAAGTCGAAGTCACGTCTTATCAATTGAGTAAATTGACCAGAGCGACATTACGACTGCGGGTGGAATTGAACCTGGCGCCGTTGGTGGTTGGCTGCGAATGTGGTGATGATCGATCGCAAGAGTTGGCGATGTTGAAAAAAAAAAAGGCATAGTTGGCCAAAAATGAAACTGGTGGTCAATTTTTGTGCCTTTGCGCTTTTTCGCGTTCCAAAGATCGCGGCCTTGTTGCGGGTGGACCAGTGCGCGGGCAGAGTAGACGCGTGCGCGCGCGATGAACAACACGACGCAAGAAGAGATGGACAAACAAACAAATTGTTTAGTCGGTCGTCACAATCGCAAGTCACTGCAAAAGAAGTCCACTGGACCTGAAAGTGTATGGCGAAAAGCGAGTGCGCGTGGGAGTGACCTGCGAATTGCAGCGGTCGATGGTGGATGGCAAAGTACTCACAATGATTTTGTATGGAGGAAAAAGATGTAAGTGAATGTGAGGCGTGGAGTTTTGTATGGGACGATGCGTGAGGGCGTTCACTGTGAGGCTGTTTGTATGGGAGATTTTGCGTGCAAAAAAGAGAAGAGAGAGAAGAGAGGGAAAAGAGAGAGAGGGAGGAAGAGTATGTGGGCGTAGGAGAGAGGAGAGAAGGCGGGCCTTTTTACTATGGGCCGGTTGGGCTGATTGAGAGGGAGAGGGAAGGGGAGGGAAGGCGCGTGGGCAAAAGGGCAAAGAGGGAGGAGCGAGAGGAGCAACAGAGAGGGAAGGCGGGGTGGGCGTGCGTGGACGTGTTTGTGTGTCTATCTTACGCGTGTGTGGTGTATGGTGTGTGGTGTGCGGGTTGTATGTGCAATGGGCAGGCGCAATGGCCGCCTGGGTGTGTTTTGGCGTATTTTGGTGTGTTTTGGTGTGCTAGGCCAATGATGGGGCAGTGATGCGCTGAAATGAGACTGCAATAGGCAAGTACGAAGGGCGCAAAGGGGAGGAAAGGGCAGAAAAAGGGCAGGAGAGCAGAGAAATGAGGAGGAAGGTGCGTGTGGAAGCTGTGTGGTGGTAGGTGGGCGGTGCCAAACTCCCCCAAAAATTCCAAGGGCGAGAAAGAGGTGGGAAATGAGGGTGGCAGGTAGGGGGGAGGGGTGGGTGAGCAACAGCGCGAAATGCAGCGCGGACTGGCCTGGGGCAAAGAGGGCGATTTCTCCATCCTCTGGCCGCCGCTCAGACAATCAGACACCAGCTCGACCAAGTACAGTACTTGTGGTGTTGTACTACGTGCCGCCTACCATAATGTACTGTGTACATGCAAACCGTCCAATTTGCATACAAATTCGAGCTCCTACCTGTACTACCTGCGGCGGTCATTAGCTCGAGGAAGCTGCAGCCAGACAACCAGACACCCAGCGCCTTCCAGTCGTAGGGGAGACGGTTTTAGCGTCATCGTTACCGGGGCGAAGTATGTGTCCGTCGCAGTGGGCAGCTGTTTTCCCGTTTTCCGTGTGTGCAACAGCAGGTATCTCACTATCTTCAGCGACATCAGAGACAGCCATTCTGTGCAGTCTTGTGAGACTCTGTAGGAAATTTGTCTCTCTTCGCCTGCTCAACAGACAAGAGCAAAATCATTAAAAAAAAAAAATACAAGAACTTGCAAACGAAAGGGCGTTCAAATCATTTTCTCAAACCACTGGCGGTCATTTTAGCTCAAGCTTCGACTCTTTCTGCCTTTGGTTACCCGTCCTCTGGGACTGCCCAGTTGCCCTCTTCTCCTACCTGTCTAGGGTGTTGCCGAATACAGGAGGAGAGGAGACACGGGAGAAATGTGCTTCTGTCAACAACCGCAGCTGTCGAGACGGAGCACGCTCATTGGTCCAATTCTGTAAATTCTTGGAAGAGCGAAACCACCGAACACAGTCTTTGACCGGTACTTTAATCATGCAAGTCGAGCATGTATCTCCGCGCCAGCACCACTATGTACCAGTACCTGTGGAAAAGTACCTTTTTGAGGTACCGCGGCCACCTTGTACTGTGCAAAGTGTACCTTGTTCTGCCGTTTTCTGGTTCGCTCTCTTTCTCTTCTCCTCTTTTCCCTCCCAAAAAGCTGTTCCTGTCGCTCACACGGAAACCATTCATCTGCACTAGCGTCTCACACGACCCCCTTGCCTTGCACTTGCACCAGTTGCACTCCTTCCACCACACACACCATCGTCCCCATCGTCACCATGAGCCGAACTGAGTACGGAGTCGAGCCAATGTCCCGCCATCTTTGCCTTTTCTTTGCAGCTCCCACTTCCTTCCGTTCCTTTCTTTATCTTTTTTTTGCAGTATATGAGTGTCCACTTGTCTTGATCTGCGTTTTGGTGGCTACGGTTTTGCGCGGCGCATTTAGTTCTTCATTCAAAGTAAGATACAGCTCCGAGCCTGTCCGCCAATATCAGCTCTGTCGAGAGTCGAAACTGTGATCTCTATCTTCTCGTACGGAGTACGCTATTGCAAAAGGCGTCATGAGAAAGGCCTGGCCAGGACTTTTAATTGCGCAAACTCCTTGCAGCTTCATATTGAGCTCAAAGAAACTGTAGACGAGCTTCCTCGTATTGGCTTTCACTGGATAGCAGCAACTGGTACTGCATCTTGCCTCACGGAAAGAGCTGCTGTTGCCAAAAGGCACTTGATATAGAAGACGTAATGGCAACATTGAATCGAACGACTCTCTTCTAATGTGTTTTAATGTGTATATCAGCCTACTGTGACATCTACGATACAAGCATCGCCCAGGTCTTACAGAATCGGCCAAGATGAATTGATTATGCACAAGTAAGAAGACCAAGAATATATCGGCATCTTCAGGCGCAAGTGTCGACTATCCGACCATGTTACGAGCGCTATTACGAGTATCACAGTCGCAAATGGCGCAAGAATCGTCCTTCTCACTCATGCGCTGGTCTTGGAAAGTGCGGCGGAAAGAGGTGTGTGCGGCAGGATAGGAAAGAGACAACAGGAGGAGCTGTGCTTTGTACCAAGTCTAGAGCGGCTGTGGATGGAGACTTGAAAGGATCCAAGCTACACCGTGTGCACTTTTGTTTTAATACATGGGCGCAGCGGAACACAAGCGCCGCAAAAGGAGGAGGAGCATGAAGGAGGAGCGACTGCAAAAGGCAAGCTTTCGCACAGGTTTTCGGTAATGTGTGGAAAGAAACAGCAAAAGGCCCAGCAAAAAGGAACAAAAAGAGGCAAGCTGGACGAGTGGGAGCAACAAGTGGCCGCCAACAGGAGCAAAACAAAGGGAAGGCGCGAACGAGGATGAGCTCCGTCGCAGGCAGGGCCCAGTCGTGGGCAATAGCTCTATCGCACTCCGAAAGGTACCTCTGAGGAACGAAGGAGGAACATGTGCTGGGGTGGGGAGGGGGTGTACGCAAGGTAGCGCTGCGATTCGCCGAAAAATACGCACAGCGGGCTGCTCTTTTCGCCTTTCGCAGTTTGTTATTGTCTGCGCGGGGCGCACCCATTTTCGCACCCATTTTCCTTGCCTGATTTTGCACTTTCTTTTCTCGCCCATTCTGGCCAAGTCCAACGCGCGCTCGCGACCAAATCACACAGTCACGTGCGCTCGAAATAAAGTCGAGCGCGTCAAGCTCCAACGCGTCTTGCCTCCTACACACTTGGAGCTGTGCGTGTTCGCCGTGATGTACGTATAATGACAGAAGCGCATTGTGAGCGCATTGCAACATTTACTGTAGATTAATGTAGAAGAGGGTGTTTGCTTTGTGACAATGTGTCTATTGCTGTATCTGAAGCTGGACAGATCCATGTGTGTTTCTATAGACACCTCTCGATCCTTTTTGCTGAATCTGCTACAATCTGAAATCGGGTCGGTATGGTTGGCCGCCGTTGCTTGCAGCCTTGCAGACCTGCGCGTGTGTGCGCGTGTGTGTGCATCCACCGCGCTCTGGGCGACGATATGTGGTCTGGTGGTCTGGTGGCCTGCGCAACAGGGCTTACTAAATACTCCTCTGCGCGTCACCATATCGCATCATGTTGCGATTTCTGCTGTTCCCACCATGCACACCAGGTCGTCTTTCGTCTTACCGTGGTCCGGCACGGCGTTTAACTAGATGGGCAGTGCGCTGTGTCGCTCAACTGCCATTGTCTTTGGTTGTTCTTGCTTGTGTACTTCGCACACAAATTCACTCCGGGTCGAGAACAATATCGCAGAGCGCCGCCTCTCTCGTCCAGTCCACCCCACTGCCCACAACAATGGCACTGGCGGTACCCTTGATCAACTTCCAACGCTGCCGGCTCGTCTTGACATCTGCCTGCAGCTCCTTCTCCAAGGCTGCGTCTTCTGCTCCTGCATTGCCTTCTGTTGCCGCCGACACGGCCGCGAGTTGTCGAGCTTGGGCTGCGAGCTGCGCGTTCTGCTTTTCCAGTCGGCGCAGCTCGGCCGCCACCGTCGCGCTTTCGTCCCGGGCATCACGCCGTGCCATCGCGTCCTGTGCCACGGCCTTAGACATGCTGTCGCGCTGCTTGATGGCCAACAACAAATCGCGTTCGATCGGCGAGGCTTGCGTCGCGCCGTGCACAGCCTTGAGGACCGGGTTGACGGTCAGGACGCTGTCAACCACCTCGTTGCGCAAAACGTACGAGGCGCGCGCTTCTAGGAGTTGTCGTTGCTGTGTCGCGGTGTCGGCAGTTGAAGGAGACAATGAGTCTGTTCTGTCAGCCCTGCTATTGCCCTGCTCTTGGCGTCTTCTGCCAACGTCGTGCCTCCTGCTTACCCGTAAACGATTCTCGCGCTTTGAGGAGGGCAATCTCGAGCCGTATGCTCCTGAGCTGGTCGTAGAGTGCCAGGACGCGCTTCTCGTCGTCCGAAAGGTCCAGCGTCCCGACGGCATTCTCGACATCATTGTCGTCTGGCGCGTCCCTCATCGGCGTGTCCCTCAATTCGGCCGTCATGGTGGCGTGATGGAGGAGGCAGAACGAGGACTAAATACTCCGTAATCCGTAATGGTCAAACTCGCTTGTCAAACTCGCCTTTCTTCCCTTTGTTGTGGCCGTCGAGGAGCTCCTTCTCACAGCTTGGCATGTCAAGAGTGTTTGTGGCTGGTGCTGTTTGTGGCGCCAAATTTCAGCCTGTGACTTTGCGACGTCACGGTCTCCTTCCCTCTGAGAGACTCCTTTCCTTCTCCAGACAGAGCTCTGTAAAATAAGTGGACCCCTGGACTGTCTCACACCAGTCACGAGGCAGCCGTCACACTAACGTAGTTAGTCGGGCTGGAACCACAATCTAATCTGGAGGTCTAATCTTGAAGTCGCGAATGGAATGGTTTTGCACAACGGTCTCCTTCACTTTCGATTACCTCTCCTCGCATCATCAACGTCGGCGCACTAGGCGGCAACACGGCAACCTCGGGCAGCACATTCTGCCACTTCTGCCTTGTCCATCGGCCGAGACGGTCATCTTGAAAACAATATCGACCAACCCCGCGCATCATTTTATCAACTCATCAAGGGGCCGACACTTCAACGCTTAAGAGCTCTCTGCCAAGCATCACGGGATACCCTCGATACCTTTTGCATCTCCCCACCGTGCCGTTTGCCCCCGGCGCCCGGCTTTCAGCAGCCAACCAAAGCTCGGAGGTCATGTCTTGT
Organism: Ophiostoma sp. CBS 140.51; assembly: GCA_029298735.1. NCBI lineage: Eukaryota > Fungi > Ascomycota > Sordariomycetes > Ophiostomatales > Ophiostomataceae > Ophiostoma > Ophiostoma sp. CBS 140.51. The sequence goes on from JANSLP010000101.1 coordinate 35,964, forward strand.
GATGGCCAACGAAGTGTTGATAGCCCACACGGGCCAGCGCCTGCATGTGGACTTTTCTCAGATTCTGTCGTATGTCGTCCATCTGTCCTCAGACCAACAGACCAACAAATCAACAACTAACTAGTCACCCCCAGCCTCGATGAATTCAGGACAATTGTGAACCGCCAGACATCCATCCCGACCGAGTACATTATTGCCTTGACGCCCCAGGGAAAGCCTCTCCGGCTGGCTGCCTTCCAGACGGAAAAGGAAATCTACGTTTACGATGCACGCACGACACTATCACAGTCCGATGCGGCCAGCGCCGCCGCCATAGCGAACCTCGAGATCCCACTCCCCTCCAAACGATACACCTTCTCCAATCCACCAAACGATTTGCGTGACCAGCGGTCGCTCTCTGCATGGCAGGATCTGTTTGCTGCCCGCCAAAAATGGGCCACAGCGGTCGCCGACGACTGTGCCAGCAAAGCCGGCGCGGCCCAGGAGCGGTATGCAGAAATGGACGCCATGATGCGGTGTCTCGATGCAGCCGTGGCCAATCTCGAGGCTGTTGTGAGAGGCACAGAGGGCAAATACACGGAAATCAGAAAGTGGCTTGACAGTGCACGCGTGGACTATGCCGACCTCGTGGGCCGTTGGGAACACTACCTGGAGCTTGCCCGCAGCGTTTCCATATCACCATCCATGCTCCGCTTCATGACGGGTCAGACAAGCCAGCAATCATCTTCGAATGGCCGCTCAAAGCAGAACGCAACCCTGGAAGACTTGGTCGACTTGGAAACGGCCCGCAAGGCCGGCAAACTGGCACCGGCCGCGCTTCGTCGGTTCACCACAAAAATTGACGAGCTTGAGCGTGACGCACCACAGCTTTTGAGGGGATGCGACGAGGTCCTCCAAAACTTTGAACGGGCCGTCGACCGCTCAGCGTTGTCTCATGAGGGCGAAACCGCTCAGCTGCTGGACGACATCAAGGCCGTCGCCAACAAGATTGGCACCGACTACCAAACCACGCTCGATTTCGTCAGCGACTCGACACGGGATGTGCTACAGGCGTCCAAGATTGCGGCAACCCATACAGAGCGCCTTCTGCCGAGCATTAAGAACCGCGCCGCCGAAATGGACGAGATGTTTCGTTATGCCACCCAGTCGCGCAACGCGCTGGCCGTGGAGACGGTCGAGTTTATGCGCAACATTACCGACTTGACCAGCTTGAGCGGCAGCATCAAGGCCCAGATTGCGGCCGTCAGCAGCAACAACGAGGACGATATGGCACACTTTGACTATCTTAGGTTGGTGCAACAGATTCCGTACGTCTACGCATCGTTTGTCAGCGAGGCCATCAAGCGCCGCGAGTGGCTCGACAAGGTTAAGACGGACTCGTCCACCCTCGCCAACGAGATGGCCCTGTTTCACGATGAGGAGGTGAAGCGCCGAAAAAAGTGGCAAAAGTCCGTTGGCAACCTCGCGTACGGACCGTCTGTGACGTCGGCGGAAAACCAAGTTGCTGGTCTCGAGGTCAACCTGCTGGGCGAGGAAGCCGACTGGCCGAACGTCTCCCGCAAAGACTTGGAGGACCTGTACGACATATTACAGCAACAGAAAGCCGATGGCGCTCTCATCAATGACATTGGCAAGCTGACATCCGAACTCAATGCGCCAACAAAACAGCAGTCCAAGCGCATCAAGGCGTTTAAGAACGGCAGTGTCCACGAGGTCGCCCTGGGCCGCAGTGGCCTGCTGGTGCGCGGCGACGACGATGTCCTGCGCCGTCTTCAAGAGGACAAGGCCAAGACGGAGAACAAATTGAGAACGGCCGAGAGCCGCGTGCGTCGTCTAGAAGATCTCTTGCACCGCCAGAGCCAGGCATCTAGGAGCTCTCTGGGTGGAATATTCCAACCTACGCCGAGCCAGCAGTTTTCCGTCTCGGATCGTGCAGACCGAGACCGTGCAGAGTCGACTGCATCGGTCAAGCCGGGGACGACGGCCACATCCAATGGTGGTGAGGCACGGATTGCGCAGCTAGAAGCCGAGCTGGCCGCCGAAAAGGCACGCTCGGCAGCATTCGAAAAGGACCTGCAGTCGCGCACCGAGGAACACACCAAGACAGTCGACCAGATGGCCGGCCAGATGGACGAGACCAATTCCACAAAAAAGGATTTGTTAGAAAACCTCGAGGCACTGAAAAAAGAGTTCACCGAAGAGCGCAAATCACTCGAAGACGAGATCAAGCGGCTGCAAGCGCGTCTCGAGGACACGGAAGACGAGATGGAACATTTCGGCGAGTCGCGCGAGAACGAAAAGGCAACGCTCGACGAGAAGCTGCGGTTGGCCCAGGAAGAAGTAGAACGTCTAGAGCGCCAGAACAAAAGCTATAGGGACGACGCCCTCAAGACGCAAGGACAAGTCGACTTTTTGCGCAAAGAAACCAAGCTGCAACGTGAGCAAAACGAGTCCCTCGAAAAACAGGTGCAGGCGGCACATGATGAAGCCCAGTCGACGACCAAGCACTTGCAGGACGCCAATGAGGCCGAAGAGATACTCTCCAAAGGATTCCGCGATCTTTTTGTGCAGCTGGTGGCCAGCGAGGGCGGCGGCAGTCAGTCGAAGATAACATCGCCACCTCCCGACACGGCCGACCTCATTGAGACCGTCTCGGGCAAGCTGGCCGATGCACTTGCTCGCGTGCAGACCACGATCGGCGACATGGTTATCGTGAGGGCAGATCTCGAGAGGGCCGAGGCGGCTAACCAAGATCTCCAGGCCAAAATGGTTCTCTCGAAAGAAACGCTGGCCACTGAGGAAACGGCTGCCCGTCGCCTCCGTGAGAAGATGGCCGAAGACATGGCGCGCATCGCCACGCTTGAGGACGAGCTGGGCGAAAGCCGGACTGACCTCAACCAGCTGCGGGCCAAGATTGCCGACGGCGAGACGGGCTCCGAAACACTGCGTAAACGACTCGAAGAAGAAGAACGGAAAGTCGTGTCGCTTACCGAGGAGGTCGTCGCCAAGCAGTCTCACTTAGGCGGTGTCGAAGAAGAGCTGCGGATGTTCCGCGAGAAGCACAGCGATGCACAGGCTGCCCTGGCCAGTTTGACAGCCCGGTTCGATGCACGCACGCTGCGGGCCAAGGATCTGTCACAGCGTTTGTACACACAAAACGACCGTTTGTGTCGGCTGCTCGAACGGCTCGGCTTCTCCGTGACCCGCAACGGCGACTCCATGGTCATTACAAAGATCCCACGGTCCGAACGCTCGACCATCATCAGCGGCGAAGGAGCCTCATCTCTTTTGCGAAGGTCGTCTGGTATGCTGCAACCTGCCCGGCCAGGCGAGTCGACGGCAGCCCCTGCCACATCGTCTACCTCTTCTAGTGGCGCCGACGTACAACTGCTGTACTGGATGAACAGTGCCGATGGCGAAACCGAGACGGCGCAGTATGCCGAGTTTATGGCCTCCGTGGGCAGTTTCGATATCGACGCCGTGGCTGAGACGGTGTACCGGCGCGTCAAGGAGGTCGAGCACATTGCCCGCAAGATGCAGCGCGACGTGCGCAGCTACCGTGAAAAGGCGCACACGCTTCAGAAAGAGGCACACGACAAGATTGCGTTTAAGCATTTCAAAGAGGGCGACTTGGCTTTGTTCCTGCCGACTCGCAACCAGACTAGCGGTGCTTGGGCTGCGTTCAACATTGGCTTCCCACACTACTTTTTGCGCGAGCAGGAGGCGCACCGGCTGCAGAACCGCGAGTGGCTGGTCGCACGCATTGGACGTGTGCAAGAAAAGGTCGTCGACCTGTCAAAAAGCCTGCAACAACAAAATCGCGGCGAGACGGCGTCCGTGAACACCGTCGACAACGACGATAATCCCTTTGACTTGTCGGACGGTCTGCGGTGGTACTTGATTGACGCCGTCGAGGACAAACCTGGCGCGCCGTCGACGCCGGGGCTGGGTAAGAGCACAGTCGCGGCCAACCACGTCGAAGCCATCGCCGACATCCACACGCATGCCAGAACTGCGTCGGCGGGGCACCGAACCCTAGGACTTGGTTTGGGGGGCGGCCGTCCAACAGGCATCGACGGCGTGAGTAAGACTCTGTCGCGCAGCCTCGAAAGCCGGCGGTCCAGCACAAGTTCTAGGAAAGCGGCGCCTCTTCATGCGGCGGCAGGCAATGCGGCCGCCCTGCGTGGCACCGCCGTTGCAAGCGAGACCAACAGCCTGCGGGCCGCCCCGGCCGACACACCCGAGCACGGCACCAGCCCGACATCAGCGCCTGTCGTGCTTGCAGCTGCAGCAACAGCAACGCCGTCGACTGTCATTACTCCGGCAGCCAATGATGCCAATGATGCGCCAAATACCTCCGAGGTACGGAAACCAGATTCTTCTTCCTCTCCTACTACTGCAGCTGCCGATACGTCTGCAGCGACTGTCGATTCTTTGCTCGGGCCCTAATCTTGTTTTCTCTCTCTCTTCAGCAACAACAGCAGCAACAACAGATTTCTTCCACCCTCCAGCGCGAGACGAGTGTTCTTTCCGAAACGCCATCGAAGCGCAGTGTTGTGTGGGACTCTCTGTGGGCCGTTGACTATAATGCCGAAGGTGCGAAAAAGGCCAAGTAGCGAGGGAGATCAAATACACAGTAAGCGTTTTAGTTTGGAATGTTATTGTTTTTGTTTTCTTACTTTCTGTTAAAAAGAAATGGTTGTTGTTTTGTTGTTTTCCTGCTTCCTTTTCGAATTAGGGTTTTGTTTTTTTGTTTTTAGTCTACATTTTTATTCCTTCTGTCTGATACCTTTTCTCTAATACCTTTATCAATTCTACATCTGCACCGTCTTGTCTTGTCACAGACAGACTCGACTGCAGACCAGCATTGCGCGGAGCAAGGGGACATACCATTTTACCATCTTTATTATATTCTTCAATCGTGTTACAGATCGTTCAAAGACAAACTTGGATCCAACTCCGTAGAGTGTTATGATTTGTGTTGATTTTGGCTGAGTATGTGAACAGCTAATATACATGCAGGCTCCCTGCTCTCCCTCTTTCTCTTTCGTTTTGTGTTGTCTTCTCTGCCAACTTCGCAGACTTCTACTCATGTGCAGCAATCACCTCCACAATCTTGCGCACCGTCACCGAACTGCTGGCAGCCGCTGCTGCCTCCTGCGCCGCCCGCGTTCGCCTTGCCGGCTCGTTGCTGCCCTGGCTGCCGCGCACAACAATATCCACCTCCCACCGGCCCAGTGCCTTGATCCTGTCGACGGTGGATGCGGAGTCCCCTTCCTCTGTCTTTTGACTCTCTGGGACGATGAAGTGGACATCCCGCGGCTCCACGCGCACAAGCATGGCCTCTTCGTCCTGGCTCGCCAGCAGCACCTCGCGCACCATATTGGCGACGTCGTCGGCCGACACTGAGCCGAAAATGGCCGATGTTTCGCTCGAAATGGGTTTCCGATAAAAGATGATGCTCGCGGGGATAATGGTTTCGATGTGGGCGGCGGCGGATACAGACTGCCAGCACGTTAGTCAACTATTCAACAAAGTAGGGGTAGAGGGGGAACTTACAGAAACACTCTTTAGAGTGATTGTGTGACGAACGGGCGCCTCGGTATCAATCTTCTCCTCCCCGGCCACGCCATCCTCTTCGGCGACAAACGACGAGTCGCGGAAACTAATCAGATCGGCAATCTTCGCCGCAGGACCCAGCTCGGCGATCCGCGCGGCCGTCATGTACTCGGCCATCCCCCGCGGGTACCAAAAGTTGCGCATGCGGCCGCGGTCGACCCGCAAAATGGTATCCCGCCGGCCAAACTGTGTCACGTCCTTGAGCAGGCGCACAACCACGCCCTGGCCATCCTGCTTCGTCTTCTTGCCGCGATACTGGTTGGTGTTGATTGAAATCCCAACGTTGGAGAGGGTGGCGGCCGGCCGTGCACTCGCGAGCAGTGGCCGGCTGGCGATACATCCGAAGCAGGACGCCGTTGATGTCCGTAACGACGCCATGGTGTTGTGTGTATCGGGGTTGGGGGGAGTCAATTGGCGATCGCAGTCTTGCCAATTGACGTTCAAGAGCTGTCGTCGTTTTGGAAGCTTTTTTCAATCGGGTGGTTTTCTCGCGGGTCCACTTATTTGAATGCTGGCCAATCACCGTCTATTATTTCACCCCACACTCAAGACTGCAGGAGACCAAGGTAATCCATGATCGTGTACAGTTAAAAGCGGCAGGTTTCTTTTGGTTGACTTTGTAAATGTGTCATTCATTTATAGTTGATTTATTTCAAAGATTTTTCATACTTGCGAGAGTGTTTTGTTGTTGTCATAGACTTCTATTTTCATTTCAAAGAACGCATACCAAAGTCTTGATGCCCAATAATCGTTTAAGTTTTATTCATTATTTTAATTCAAATAGACTTCAATATTATTCAAAATAATTCTCTTAAAACTTCCGAAAATAAACAAACAAGTGCGGATAAGTTCCAAGGAATAGATCTAGAAATTTGAGTTCCAAGTCACCAGCCACGTCCACTTTACAGATAACTGCTTCCTAGACCTTGCCTCGCCTTGTGAGTTGAAAGTGTTAAGATTAAAAATTAGACATTAGACATTAGATATTAGACATTGTTCTTTCAAGCGGTTACGCCGTGATCCCATCATTCCCCCTTCATACTTTTTCCATCATACAACTGCGACTCTACTCGTGCAGTCGGCCAGGCACCGAAAAGTAGCCAGTCGTGCCAAAGCGCAGAAGACAGGCGTGCAAGTCGTCTGTAAACAAGTTCGCAAATGCATCTTCCGTCACACCGTGATGCCAGCCGACAACAACCGAGACCTCGCCACCACGGACGCCGCCAATGTTGACGCCGATCAACGAGTCCTTTCCAATGCTTGACTGGGCATAGAAGTTGCGCAGCAGTCTCCAGCCAGCAGTGCCAGCATCAACAGAGCCTGTCGGAGAGATTGAGCCCGTGTTGGACACAGCCCAGGTACTGTCGCGGACTTTGCCCTCGTGCTTGCGCCACCAGTCGTGCCAGTCACTTACATAACCCATGAGGCCCATAGGATTGTCGTCCGTTACGTTGGCCTGGCGGGCTTTTAAAGAGGTGCCGACAGCGACGGCGGCGCGCCACACTTTGTTGTCGTCGTCGGCGTCTGTCTCACCGACGGCCCGTCCATCTTCCACCAACTCCGTCTCGTACGTGAACATGTGCGGCGAGACAAGGTTGGCCATGCTGCGGTTGACGTCGTGAACCATATCGGGAGGTGCCTGGATATATGGGCGCATGCTCATGGGCATGGCGCACAAAAACGACGAGGCTACGTCGGCGGGGAAGCGGCGTGCAAACAGTACCAACAACAAACCGTGGACAAGCGCTGTCAATGTCGTATTATGCGCCCGGCAGGCTGCTAGCAGAGCACCGACAGTCTCGCTCGACAAGTGGAAAATGCGCAGGTTGCCCTTGAGTTTGGGTTCCAGGGTGACGCGCGAGCCCGTGTAGGGCCCGGCGACAGGTGTGCTCTTGAGCCAGGCAGGGCCCAGCTCCTTCCAGACGGTGCGCAAAAAGAATGGCCAGGAAATGGTAAATTTGACCAGCTCTTCCTGAGTCGGGACAAGCACGGGAATTTCCGTGAATTCGAGGACGTCAGAAGTGTCGTCCCTTGTCTTGTTCCCCTCACTGCTGATCGTGTTTAAAGTCTCCACGAGATGGGTGTGGAAGATGAGCCCGCTCTTGCCGTCAGCCAGGGCATGGTGCACGGCAAAACCAACGTCAGCCCAGTTTTCTGCGGTATTCAAGTACACCACCAACCGCCACGGGGAGTGCGTCGCGACATCCAAAAACGGACGTGCTGTTTCCTTTTCCAGATCGCGCATCAACTGATCATCTTCTTCTTTGGGTGACAGACCAGGCGAGCGGTTCACAAGCTCAATGTGTAGACCCAAGTCGATCGACGGTAGAGCCACAAACACGGGGCTCTTGGTATCCTCGCCTTCAATGCCCACACGCAGCGCCGGCAGCTTTTCGAGGACAATGGTCGTCACAGCATGGCGGATGTTCTCTTTGACCGCTTCGACTTTTCCTGTTTCTGTCTCTGTCTCTCCCAGCGACGACGGCAAGGCATAGCGGCAGACGGTAATCACGTTCTGGTAGAGGCCGAGCGAGTGGCGCGACGACGAGTACTGTTCACTACAGAGTGTTAGTAGACCTCCTAGGAGAAAGAGAAAAGAGAGAAAAGCAGTGTAGAGTTGTTCTACTTACTACCCGCCAAGGGGCCGTAAGACTGTGCGTTGTAGAGCCATTGGGCTGGTTCAGGCGTCAGACACGGATATAGCTCAGAGCTGTAGGGTGAGATTGGCCGTATGTGGTGGTGGCAGTGGTGTCGATCGGGTCTTGTTCGGGGTTTGCTGTGATTTGCTGTATTTTACCCTTTTTGATCTGCGATTCATTGTTTTTTACGTTTGCTTTTTTCACGATGCAAATTCGACGATAAAAAAGATCAAAAAACTCTTGTTGATTTCACAGACTCGAAGTCGATGGTTACCCATTCTAGGCAGCATCTTTTCCTCTTTTCGTCCTCCGTGCCGGATCTCTCGGGTTCCTTTTGCTGGAGCTGGACTGGAGCTGGGAGAGACATCCCTGTCGCGAGGAGGTCCTTCAATTGCGTGCGCCGGTCAAGGGCGCGTGACAAGGCACGTGATATCAATTTCCAACCATCTACGGGTCCACCGCTCTTACCGTTCACCTGTTGTCCAATCTGATGTGAAAAGGGAAGGAGACACTCAAGCCAGAACCTTTCTTCTCTGTGATCTGTATGGCCGCAAAACAGTCTTAATGCACTCCGTATATCCTGTCATATTGCCCCAGTCACGAGTCCATGCACGTCAAAACAATGTACAACAGCACTGTACGGTCTGACGGTGCTGTGAACGAACGATAACGCCCAAGAGCCTAGAGTGGTGTGGATTGGCTCCAACGGCCCGCGCAGCTCAACGGTGGATCGCTCTTTTTGGCTGCTGCTAATGTGGGGCTACAATACACCGTTCACTTGGAGTTGGTCCGTGCACAAGCGTGGACCGTGTCTGTCGTCGCGCACCCTGGCCGCGCCTTCCTTGAGCTCTGTGTTGTAGGGATCATTGTGTGAGGAGATCGTTCTCTCTTTTGATCAACCTCCAACTTGTCAACACCAACTCGATCACATTTAAGACAGGACCTCTGCTCTATCAACACTCTTTTTCCCTATTTTCTCTTCACATCTTGATCTCCTTTGTCAATCGTCTGTTCTTTTCGAACCCATCGCCTCTACTTTCGTCGAATCCGACATCACGACGATAACGAAGAACGCGACACGTTCCCCTTCTCCTTTCTCTTTTTCTTTACTCCTTTTCTCTTCTCTTCTTTTGTCCTTCATTGACATTCCATTCCTTTGCCATCTTTATCTTTCTTTCCTTCCTTCCTTTCTTCTAAAACCCCTCCCTCCGACTCCGTCATCACAACCGTCGACAATGTTGCCCCTGGTGCTTTGAAGCTCCAGATCTGCAGCCATTCTGCCATCGACGACGACAACAGCACAACAGCACGATAACGACACCACACGATCGAACGTCGACACACAACTCACAACAACAATGGACCCCTCTTGGACACGTAGCGCGTCGCCTGCGCACACGAGCCGTTTGCCCACAAAAAAGAAGAGCTCCCTCTCTATGCGCGACGTCACAGACAGCCTCGACCGACTCGACAAACGCGCCTTGGCCACTTCGCCCAGTGCCATCTCCGACACATCCAGCGGGACTGACTACGGCCACCATGATGGCAACAATGCCTCCCGCCGCTCGAGCACGAGCTCGCAACAGTCGCAACTGTCATCATCCGACAAGACACGCGGCCGAACCTCCACGGGCGGCCCTGGCCAGACTCGCATTCCCCGACCCTCTCCTCGACCCACTCCCTCACAACGACCATCCACATCCCAGTCGACGTACGGTCCCACGCCGGGACAGCAGCAGCTCTCCATAAAAGATGCATATAGAATGGCTCAAGAGGAGGAGGCAGCGGCTGTGGCCAAGGCCGCACAAGGCTCACCAAGCCCGGCACCCCGTCCCTGGCGGACCGGTGGCGGTTCTAAGAGTACCCCAGCTCCTGCTGCAGCATCTGGCAGAGCCACACCTGCCAGTGCGAGTGAGAGCCGAATGCAAAAGATCCTGGCTCAGTCGCCACTGGATATCGGCGGACGGCGCACGGCACGACGCATAGGCGAAGGTCTTTTCCAGGGTGGTAGCAATAACAGCAGCCGAGACACACCGTCGCGTTTGCAACGGCGGAGCACCGCGAACGGTGAAGACGGTGTGCGCAATAGTACCAGCCATTCCAGCCATTCCAGACAATCCAGCACCAGCCACTCCGAGCACAACGATGGCAACGGCACCAGTACCACCAACGACCTCCGGCGCATCCGCTACGAGGAGGACCAGGCTCGCATGCAAGTCGCCATGGGCGAAAAATCCGGCGGCCTGTTCTCGCCAAAGGCCCGCGTCAGCCCTAAGATTGCTGTCGCTGGCCGTGAGCTGCACCGTCGGGCCAGTAACACCAGCCTCGGCGAGAAGAGCAAACTCTCCGAAAAGAGCAAAGTCCCCGTGTCTGTGTCGACCACACGCACAACATCTACGACAGGTGTGCATTCGGCACTGGCTACGCGCGGAGGCAAGCCCGGCAGCTATCTCAAGCGGATGGTGTCTGCGCCCGAGAACGTGACACAGACGTCTGTCTCTGTCTCTGAAGAGTCTGAGGACTCTTCTGCCCCTTCTCCCGCCCCCGTTCAGACCAGATCGGCTACTGTCCCATCTCTGGTGGCAACGCAAACGGCACAAGACATCATGCACGAGTCCCCGGGGAAGAGTTTTGCCTGGGATGCAGACGAGGATTTCACTGCTAACGATCTGATGACGTCGGAGAGTCCGCGCGTGACGCTCCAAAGTGGACTTGATATTGATGAAGCCCGCAGTACCTCCCCCTCCAAGTCGCCCTCAAAGTCCCCCCATCGACCGCGCAACACCAAGCTCGACGAGATTCGTCGTCTGGAGCTGGAAGCCGATCTGATTTTCCCCGACGAATCCGGCGAAGATAGGCGTGCTGACGATGAGATTTTGCCGGGCGAGTCGGCGACAAACGACCAAGAGAACGACCAGGAGAACGACCCCGACCCCGACCCCACTCATACACGCCGCCACGGCCTGCCGGCAGAACGCACCAACAAGACCTTGGACGAGATCCGCGCTCGTGAAGAACAGCAAGAGCAGCCGCTGTCAAAACGAGCGCTTTCAGCCATCAGACTGGAAGAGATCCGACAACAGAATGCCGGAAGCCGACCGAAATCGTTTGATGCTGCCCGGAAGCTGAGCCAGGAACACCTACGGGCCGAGGCGGCGCGTGAGGCAGCTCGCGAGGGAATGGGAAAGGACAAGGCTGAGGAGAACAACGAAGTCGAGGCGAAAGCCGAGGAGAACAACGACGTGGATGCTCGAGCTGCACGAGACCGCGCCCTCTTTGGCGACGACAGCGAACAGATCCCCAACACGCCCATCACCATCTACCGGACATCATCCACTGACCGTGGACGGAAGCTTTTGAGTGCAAAGAGTGCTGAGGACGGCGGCAGAAGTGGCGGAAACAGAAGCGGAAGCAGCGACAACGACACGGCTAAGAACGTGAGCGTCAGTCCCGCCGGCTCGCGCAAGTCGTCCTCCTCCACCCACTCGACACACTCAAGAACCGAGTCGCAGGAACTGCTCCGCAAGCTGGCCCGTGTGACAACGTCGGTCGTTGCAGCTGCAGAGCGAAAGGATGACAAGCCACTGGAGCGAAGTGTTAGTCTGAAATTACCCCGGTCTCGCGACGCCGATACACTGCGACCCACCGTCGGATTTGCACAGCTACGCCGTCAGCCGTCGACCGAGTCGGCTTCCACTAAGCGTTCAAGCCTGGCCCAGTCGGACGGCGACCCAACCGACCGCATCGAGGCGGAAATGAAGTTGTTTGCAGCAGGCGAGAACCACTCGGAGCGCGGCTCGATCCGTGCTCCGTCGCCCGACCCTGACGACGAGGAGGACGAAAATCTGGATGATCTGAGCGGCTCAGGAGCTAAGAGCTCCTCGAGCTCGAAGGCCGACGAGGCCACACCCAGACCCAACAAGTTGCTGAACCCGCTCATGCAGCCGACCCCCCGCGTGACTGGTGCCTATGTTGAGACGCCGGTGACTGCGCGGAATGGGAAGATACTGGAGGTGATTAATGGTCCTGTTCCTGTTCCTGCTCCTGAGACGGAAGTCGAGCTGCCAGCCAAGACAATCGCTGCTGCTTCGTCCAAGGAAGACGAAAAGAAGAAGGCCTCTACGCCTCTGCCCGGGATCATTGCACTGCTGCGGGGTGGCGATCCTACCGACTCGACCACTGCTGCAGAAGGCCCCTCTGCAGCCGCCACCACGGATGTTGAGACACGCTTTCGCCGTCTGTCTGCTTCGCGGTCAAACTCAAACTCAAACACAAAGTCAAAGTCACGGTCACGTTCGCGGTCAGCATCACGCACCCGGACACCACTCATCAACTCGGCCAAGCCGGCCAGCGCGCGCGACGATCTCCTGGCCATCCAGCGCGACCAACAAATCGACGATTCTACCATTGACGACTTTGACGAGATCCTGGCCACCCATACAGAGGTCGTGAACGACAAGACAAGCAGCGACAAGTCTGAATCTGAATCGAGGCGGCGGATGAGCCAGTCTGTGTCGGCGTACCTTATTGACATGCACATGGCGAAAAAAAGCATCGAGAAGCTGGAGGACCAATTCTCAAACTCGAACCCGTGCAAGACGACAAAGACGAAGCAAGTTGTTGAGAAGGATGAAAAGAATGCGGAGAAGGACGCTCTGGCCGAGCTTGAGAAGATGGTGAAGGAAGAGCCAGCTAGCGACCACGACCACGACTTGGACATCAACAGTATCGCTCCGTCCAAGGCCAAGCAGCAGACGAAGCAGCACAAGAGACAGGGCTCAAGCGTTTCTTCGACGGCGCCCAAGAAAGAGAAAGAAGCATCCGTCACGCCCACAGAGACACCTCTTACAGTGCCCGCGACCACGACCACGGCCTCGCATATCCAAGTCCCCGTGCCTCGCTTGCACAACAACAACAAGCAGCTCACCCTTTTGGGCGTGCTTGTCTTGTTGCTGTCCATGTGGTTTGCAGCCGAGAGCACGGCCTGCGCTTTTTGGTGCCGGCCCCAGGCATGCCAAAGCGGCCAAGCCTGCCAATGGTCGCCCGACGACCCGTCGTTTGGTGCCGCCCTGCCCGTCAAGCTGGACCAGTGGCTGACCGGTGGCCAGGGCCGCGTTCTGGCCGCCTGGGCCACCGACGAATTGGGCGACTTGGTGGCCGATGCATGGGATGCGGCGACGGGCACGGACATTCGCGACGTCGACTCGACGTACTTTACCTTTGAGCAGAAACGGCGGCACCGGCGTCGTCTGCAGAAACGGGTCCTGGTGCAGCCGTGGACACCGCCGGCCGAGGCACGTCCAAAGCTGGAGGCGTGGCGTCGGGCACGGGAGGCCCGTGAGCAGGAGCGGCGTGCACGCGAGGAGCTGGGCTACAGCAGTAGTAGTCGATACGACAGTGGAGGAGCAGGGTACGTGAATGATGGCGTCGACGACGATGGATTTGAAGACATTGTGCGAGTGAGCAACGAGCGGATGATGGGCGACGAGAAGGTGGGCAGCGGTTGGTGGTGATTGGTGGTGAGCAGCATCTTTGGAGTCAAGAGGAGTCAACAGGAGCAAAAAAGGGAAACCGTTAACTTATAAGTTTCACGACGATTCGTATTGCAGGTTAATCATTCAAAACAGCAACAAGACAAAACTGGCAGTCCCAAAATTGGGCCAAAGTCTTTAATCAGAATAATACAAGAAAACTAATAATTACAAACATAATCGAGAAAGAAGAAAGTAAAACAACAACGTGTAATGGGGTATCGAAAAGAAACAATCATGCACAATTGTCACGGAACCAAATAAACAAAGAAACACAACACGTCGTCAGTCATAACAATGCAAAAGCAGCCATCGTACATCTCTTCAGTCATCTGACCAATGCCAAGTTGGCAGTTGCCATTGGAATGCCGATAACTAGCCGGATGTTGGACGGTTTGGCTCTGGCTCTGGCTCTGGATCAGCTGTTGACTGCTGTTCAGACGGTAGTGTCGAGGACAATGTCGAGGACAATGTCGAAGGCAGCTCAGACATCGACGAATTCGATGCAGCCGACCGCTCATCCTCGACATACTTTTTGTACGTCTCGGGCGACGTCTCTTCCACGAGCTCGAGCCAGTTGTCGTGCACATGCTCAGTCACACCCTCAACAGTCCACCGCATTGCGGCGTCGGCCGCCTCGTCATCATTGCCTCCGTCTCTAACTTTTTTGATGCCGAGAGCTTGGCGCACAGCGGCCACCACACCGCCGCGATGGCTGAGGGGCAAAAAGGGCGGGACAGCGTTCTTGGCGGCGGTACGGACGGCCAACAGATGGGTCTCGCGCAGATAGCTCTGGGACACAACCTTGTACTTGGCCTCGACACCCGGGAACTGCTCGAAAACAGCATCGCGGACGCTTTCGCGCGTGGGCACAGCGTCGCTGTACATTTTTGTGGGTAGGTGTTCGTAGTTGCCGTAGAGCGTCGTCTGCATGTATTCGGTCCACTGGGCAAAGAGCGGGCGTTTTCTGAGGCGGCGGCGGTCGTTGGATTTGAGGTGAGAGAGGTCGTTGACTTTATCGACGAGAGCGAGGCGGGCCAGGTTTGGGTCGGTATTCTTTCCAATATTGTGGGCTTCGCTTCTAAGGTCGGCCAGGTAAAAGAAGCGGCTGTTGGTGACGCAGTCAAACATGGCCTGGACGGAAGGGAATGGCTGGTCCCACACGCTGTTGGCGTCATCGTCTTCACTCAAGCCTAGGAAATGCAGCACAACAGCCGGCTCTTCACTCAACATGATTCGGGAGCGTTTGCGGTCCTTGTTTTCGATTTCAGGCACCCGGATCCACAGCGCCTGCTCGTCGACGACAAGGCCGAGCGGCCGCAGGATGGACGAGCCGACAATGTTCCAAAAGTCGCCGTGCGCATGCTTGAAGAGGGCCCAGTGGAGGAGGTCGAGGGAGGGCGAAAGCGACAAATCTACCTGGATATGCGGCGGTTTGCTGTCCTCGCCAACGTCTTCTGGGGGCACAGGGGCGCGCGCCAGCTGGTCGGCCGGCCACGGGATGGCAAAAGAGGCTTTGCCTTTGAACGACTGAGCGCGGACAGCACCGAGACGACGCATAGCTTCGCGGAGAATGGTTGCGCCGTAGGGGCCAACTTTGTCTGGGGAGTCATCATGGGGCAGGGCCATGAGAATGTCAATGTCGCCAAAGTTGGGCTTTTCGGGGCCCTCGATGGGCGATGCAACCACGACAAAGAGTGAGAAGAGGACAGCATGGCAGTGGTCGCGGACGGCCGTGTAGACAGCGGGAGGCATGCGAGGCGTGTAAAGCGGATTACCGCCCGAGGCAAAAGCTGAGCCGCCCATGGTGGTGGTGGTAGTGATGTGTGTGGGTGCAGGACAGCAAGTGTGGGGGAAGTCGAATGAGGGGATGCTGGCGATGTGCAGCGTGGTGGGATGCGCTGGCTAACGATGCTTGGTGCGCGGCGATGATGGATGTGAGGGAGAAAGAGGTGTTGCGAAATGCACGATGCAAGGCATGGTGATAGTTTTATGGTGATGGCTCGTCGACCCCCGATCTCTGGGGTGACAGAGAAAGGGAAGGTGCGCTGGAGTGCATTGTTGTGCGTCGCAGAGGAGGAAGTCGCAGTCGGCTCACGCTTTTTCGCGGGAAAGAGTCTTCCACGGGAAGGAGTCATTGGCGCTCAGCCTCGCACTAGCATTATTAGCGGATGGCGCCTGCAGTGGAAATACTGCCCATTTGCATAATGGCATACAGAACTGTACACAACTTACAAAATAAGCTATCCACACAGCATCAACAACACGGTCGTGAATCACGAAGTGGTAGGGCTGATTGCCTCTTTAGGCGCACTCCAGTCCCTCACCTGGCTTCTGTTCAACCTTGTTCAGCCTTGTCCAACCTTGTTTCATATTAGAGTTCTCATTCTCTTAGACATTATTATTGAAATTATCAAAGTGGCTTAGGTTGTAGTGCTAGCCAGCATGAACATGATTCTCCATCCACTGTTTCCCTTTTTTTATCCTACTTTTCCCGCCAGTCAACCCCTCCCCAACCAACACAGTCTCGGTCATTGGTCTTCTCTACGTCCCTGCCGTCAATGCTCATCCCAAAGCTCATCTGTTTCTCTCCCATCCTCGCCACTGTGGCTCGTCGTGCGCGGCTGCGACTCTCGGCTGCTGCGCCTGTATGGATGATGCCGCCGTTCAGTGCGCACGTTTCCTATGTAATGCCAACGTCGATATGGGGGTTGAGAAAGGATGCGGGACAGACGGTCGCGTTGTCTCTCAGCCTCGCTGCTGTCGACGGCGGATTCGGCGGTCTGTGCCTGTTCATAGCTCTGCTGCTGTCGTCGTTCTTCTTCTTCTTCTTCTTGTTGCTCTCGTCGTCGTTGGTCCGGCGGCACACTGTAAAAGTATTCCTCCAACGCCGGACCGCGGCGGGTAGGCGCGGTCGGACGATGCCTCAGCTCCAGCTGAGACGGGAGCTCAGGGCTGGAGCCGTAGAAAGACGACGGAAGAGGCGAGAGCATTGGTGGCAGAACGACACGGCCATTGGGTAGGTAGGTGATCTCTGGTTCTGTCACTGGTTTTGGTTCTGTCTCTGTCATCGAGGGTCCTTGTCCATGAGTAGCATTGTTGTCGTTGTCGGAGTACTGATAGTACGGCGGCGTACTGGTCTCGTCTCTAGGATACCCGACATTGACGTTGTTGTCTCCAGAAAACGGCTGCATCGTCCCTGCGTGGAAGAGACCGTCGTGGCTGTGACTGGGTGTAATCTGAGGAGAAGACGACGGCTGCTCGACAAACGGCTGCTCGACGACATTCTGCACCTCCCTCACAAGATCGTCACGGCCAAAATAGGCCGCCATCCGAGACACGCTGTTGAGCGTCTTTGCCGACGGTAGGGAGAAGTCGGCAGGAAGAAACGAGAGAAAGCTGTCGAAGGGCTGCCCCGTCATGGCTCTATGCATCTGGTCTTCGGCCTGCAGCAGACCCACGTACACGAGAAACTCATAGGCCGAACAGTAGAGGCCGTAACAGCTCTCGTTAAAGATCATGGGAGACGGATACTGGCCGAAACAGTTATGTTCGGCAACGCGGACGGTCCAGTAGGGCGAGTTGCGTATCAAAAGGGCCGTGCGGACTGGCACTTTTATGCCATGGATGGACACAACCGTCTCGCGAGGCAGGTCGGGTCTAGAGAGAGAGAGAGAGAGAGAGAGAGAGAGAGGGAGAGTCAGTTGATTTGGTCATGATAACGGTAGGGAAAGGGGATGCATACGAAATAGTTTCATCTGTGATAGGTTCATCGTCGTCTCGAGGGGCAATCATGGTGAGAGAGAAGCAAGAGAATAGAATAAATGAAAAGAAAATGTTGAGAACTGCCCTTGTCGAGGTCGAATTTGAGCAAACTTTGTATTTTTGTTGACTTGTCGCATAAGGCGAGATCCTGGACTGTAAGACGAGTCGAGAGAGGTCCTTTTATATCAGTTTGTGTCCGGCACACAGACCAGCAAGAACTGTCTGTCATGGTGGACGAGTTGTGAACGATGCTGTCAATCGGCGTTGTCATGAATGTCTCAGCCGTGTGAGTGACAAGTTGACAAGACAGGCAAACTGGCGACTACCGTGCCATAAGCGTATTCTCAGCTGGAGGGTGAGCTGGAAGTGACTAGGCAAGAACAAACCACACCAGCCGTTAATCATACAGACGACAATTGTGCCTGAATAAAACAACAAACAACAAAGTATCCAAAAAGCATGAACAGAGGGAGTCAAAGGAGAGCAAAATGGACCGCAAATAAAAGAATAAAAATGGCCAAAATAATAGCACAACATTGTCATTCTAAGCTAAGGCCAACCCAACTGACCAAGTGACGTTATCACCAACTTGTCACCAGTCCACCGACACCACCACAGTCACGATTAACTTGTCACTCTGACACGCACCTCCCCCCTAATTCGAAGCATAGGGAATGCCGTTGGTCATCCACTGGAACTGGTCGTACAGGCCCGTCGAGTAGCTCGCATAGCTCTTCTTGATCAGGTCCCGCATAAACTCGGCCGCCTCGCGCTCCGTCTTTTCGAGAACAAACCGTTCTCTAAAGTGCTTCACCGACTCGGGCTTGAAGCACGGCAGCCCGCTGTCCATCATCAGCAGCACCATTTGCGACAACTTTTCCGCATAGGGCCGCGACGCCAAGAACGCCTTGATGCACAGCTCCTCGAACCATTGGAAGGCCTGGTGGTCGGTGCTGCCGCCCATGACCGCTAGCATTTCTGATGTGAGTTTAAAGGGCGCCCGCTCAAACTTGATGCCGCCCGGTGCAATATCAAAGCAGAAGCCGAAATCAATGTGCAGAATGTGGCCCGCATCGTCAATCATAATGTTGCCGTTGTGACGGTCCTTGAACTGCAGCAGGAAAGAAATCACCGAGTACGCCGCCATGCTCTTGACAAAATTGTTGCGCGCCGCCTGGAACCGCAGGGCGTCCTCGTTTCCGTACTTGGAGATGAAGTAGTCATATAACCCGTTGACGGCCTCGCGACCGAGCATATCCCGCGACACCGAGTTGGGCAGCACGTCAATGACACCGCAGCCGGGCGCCGTGGCCGTGACGCGGTAGGGGAACACAAACACGTCTAGGCCTACGCCCTGGAAGATGCCGCGGAACGCGGCAATCATCTGCAGCGCCAGCACGTCCTGCCGGCAGTCGTCGCCGACCTTGAAAATGGCCGACTGCCACACCTCGATCGTGTTCTCGGGCGCCAGGGCGATATGACCAGCAGCACCATTGCCGTTGGCGCCGTTGGCGCCACTGACTCCATTGCTGCTGCTGCCCTGCGCACTACCCTTGGTGGCCACCTTGACGAGCGCATTGCTGTTGCTGGCGGCGGTGCCGTTGGCCACAGCCGCGGCTGCATTCTCGTTGGCCTCCTCGAGCAAATCGTCGGCCGAGC
The DNA here is from genome assembly GCA_029298735.1 of Ophiostoma sp. CBS 140.51. Taxonomy (NCBI): domain Eukaryota; kingdom Fungi; phylum Ascomycota; class Sordariomycetes; order Ophiostomatales; family Ophiostomataceae; genus Ophiostoma; species Ophiostoma sp. CBS 140.51. The sequence goes on from JANSLP010000101.1 coordinate 55,177, forward strand.
CTGTACCGTGCGACTTGGACTTCTTGATCCGGAACGTCGCCATGAAGGGAGCCTTGGCGTGGCTTTGCAGCGGCTTGCCCGACTTGCGGTCGATTCCAATCACCACGCCGTCGGGGTTGCTGGGCAGGTACACGCCCACCTCGACCTTAATCTTGCGCAGCTCTTCCTCAATCTTTTGCTTCTTTTCGGGTTTCGACCGCTTGATGAGCGGCTTGAGCTTGCCCGAGATGCTCGTGACCTCGTCGAAAAAGGCAAACTCGCGCTCGAAGAACTGGCGGTCGACTGTCGAAAAGGACGTCGTCATGCGCGTCATGACGCCGTCGAGCGTCGGTTTGATGGCATCCGGGATCTGGGCATCGTCGTCCTTGTAGGCATTGGCCTTCATGTTCCAGATGATTTGGTGCGCAAACAGCTGCGAGAACTGTGCCGTCTCTAGAATGTAGCGCGCCACGTAGCCGAGTGCATCGTACCGCAGAGTTTGCACAATCTGGGGGACATAGAAAAAGGTAATATCGACAGAATGGCTCTCGAGCGCGCGCATGGCATACTGGATCAGGTACGGGTGGTACTCGTACGACGGCATAAAGTACGTCACGGCCGTGATAGGGTTGATGGGGGCCCAGTAGAGAAGGAATTTCAGTTGGAAACTGACGTCGTGGGGCAGAGCGCCGTCCAGCAGAATGGGCAACGCGTCCGGCTCGTCCACAGCCTTGGACGGGAAGTTGAGCAGCAGCCACCGGACCTCCTTGTGCACACGAGGGTTCTGGAAGCGTGTCGCCAGTTGGATAGCCAGCGACGGGCTTTCTTGCCAGGCAGTGCGGATCAGAGGGACGAGCGCTTCAATGGCGCCCTTGGCGTTGTTGCTGCTGCTGCTATGGGTAATGGCGGTTAGGTGGGGATGGTTGAGTGCCTTCTCAGTCAACGGGTATGCCCAGACCGAAAGCCGCATCTGCTCATTCCCCAGCAGCAAGAGCAGCAGATCCTCCTTGGCCTGCAGTGACTTGACCGTGGCACTGGCCTGGTGCGAGCCGATAAACGACACGGCCTTGACGGCGGCCAGGACGTCGGACAGAAGGCGGATCTCCGTCTTGAGCTGCAGATTACTGCTGCCAAAGGACCACTTGAGCGTGCCCGAGAACCAGGTCAGAGCGGCCGACAGGATCTTGTCCTTGAGCCGCCATTGGGCAATGGCACTGATGGTGGAGCTGAAGCGCAGCACACGTAGACCAAACAGGATAATTTGGAACCACAGCTCGCGCGCAATCGGGTGCGGCTTGCCCATCGACTTGACCGCGTCCAGCGTCACGTCGAGCATCCTCAAGAATCCCTTTTGGACGTCCACGCTGCCGAGACGCGTCGCATTAAAGTGGCTCTGGAGGAATTGGAGGAGGCGGGTGTGTGGGCCCAGCAGATTGTGCACATGCTGGCCACGCTTGGTGACGGCCGCACTGTCGCTGGGTGCAAACTGCATCTCTACGAAAAACGCATCCGGATCGGTAATGGCCGGGCTGAACAGACCCTGGCGCCGCTGGATGCTGACCTCCCACTGCTGGAGGACGGCGCCCAAGATGCGGGGCTCCATGCGCGGGCTCTCGTGCATCACGCCCAGCCACAGCGACACGCCGAGCTTGATGGATGCCTTGCTGAACATGGCAAATGGAATACTTACCAGGTACTGCACGATGGCGTTCTGGTCGCCCTGGCTGCGGCAGAGCAGCGAGGCAGCTCGCCGCAGAATGCTTTGAATGTCGCCCAGGGGTGTCGGCTTGCGATGCAGCACGCGCTCTTCAATGTGAGCGAGTGCACTGACGGCATCGGCGCTCTCGGTGTCGGTATTGGGTAGGAAGGAAGACCGGCGGTCCATGCGCATAAACGACAGCCACTCCATACTGTGATCGGGTAGCGGCTCGGCGTAGCGGTACTCCTGGCGGGAGGTGTACTGGGCGACAAAGTTGGACGCCGTGTTGATGCCAATCTCGCCAAAGCGGTCGAGCGAGGCCAGACGCTGGTCGGTAGATGGAATCGAAAAACCCATTTCCATGGCAAACGAGCGGCCGAGCGAGATGTGGCCGTAGGCGCCGTCGTCGTCCCACTCGGACAAGTATGTCTGCAGCAGGCCCTTGACGTCCGCGGGAGCCAGGCCAATGACGCCTGATACCCAGGCCTTGGCCTTCTTATACAGCGTGTTCAGCGTGACGCGGCGTAGGTTGTAGTCATCGGACAGCTCGACCGTGACGTTGCCGCGGGCGGACGAAAAAGTATTGTTGGGTGCGTACATGTCCGTCTCGGACTCGAGGCAGCTCATCCACATCAGCGATAACAGCTCGAGCAGCGCAAAGAGCGAGGAGCGGTGGCAGAGCGCCGAGGGCACGTCGCGGATGATGCGGTCGGCACAGACGTAGGCGGCCTGCTGGACGCGCTCGATGCGGTGGCAGCAGCTGCAGAAGATGGCGGCCAGCTGGGAGGCGGCATACTGGGCCGAGAAGCTAACGTCGGTGCCAGAGAGCGTCTTTTTGAGATACTTGTCGACGACTACTGAGGTGATGCCCTCCATGATGCTGCTGACATCGCCGCGGCGCATGCTGGGCTCGAGGAAGTAGGATAGGGCCTTGGTGCAGTCGCCCGCATCGGCACGCAGGCTCTCGACAAGGTAGGCGGACTGCAAAAAGATGACCTTGCGGTAGCTCAGGCCACGGATCTCGGACGCCTTGCCTGGCACCAGTTCAGAGAGCGTCTTCTTCTGCATCGCCTCGCGCTCCGAGCTCATGCCGCGGCGAAGCACCGTATTGAGCTCAATGTCGCTCTCGACCTGCTCGCCGCGCTGTTCTGCCACGAGGGGTGGCGAGTGCACGGCCATGACACGCAGCTCGTTGATGTACTTTTTGCCGCGCGGGGTGAGCGGTGTGAAGCCGTGGACGACAATGTTGAACCAGGCGTCTCGGATCATGGCATGGGCGTCGTCGTCAATGGCATTGTCGAGGGCTAGGTCGTTGGCCGACATGAAGACGGCCAGCGGCTGCAGGAGCTCCGAGATCTCGCACGCGGCTAGCTCGACGTCCGATTCTTTGGCGTGGTGAGTTTGATGGACGTCGCCCTTACTAATAATGTCGTCGAGCATGTGCTCCCAGTAAATGTCGTATAGGGGCGAATTCTTCTTGATGTTCGACGACAGGTAGTTGCGGGCGTTCATGACGGCCGTCAGCAGGTTGGGCCGGTTCTCGACGGTGGCAATGTGGCAGATGCGCGTAAACGTCTTGAGCAGCGAGCGGAACTCGAGCTGGCCGCCCGACAGCGCGAGCACGGCCGCGGCGGGGATGATCTTGGCATCGACCGTGCTGTTAATCTTATCAATCTTTTGGAGCAACATGGACTGCGCGAGGGCGGTAATCTTGGTGTCCTTGCAGGCAGTCGCAATGCCGCAAATCGCCTGCACGACGTTGCCGTAAATGACAGACGTGTCCTCCTCGTTGTTCATCTGTAGAGAAATGGAACTGCCCGTCGACTGGCGGCCCTGGTAGATCTGGGCGACCGAGTCGAGATTGTTGGCACTTGAGCTGAGACCCGGCGCGCCGTCGGCCAGTGAGCGTTCGTTGCCAGCACTGGCACTGAGCACGTTGCCAAGGGTATAAATGGTCGTGATGATGGCGTCAGTCGACAGCATGCGTAGAACCGAGGCGAGGCCGGCCGACGCAATGTCAATAGAAACGCCGCGGGCGCCGCTCTGGACAATATAGCGCGGCAGCAGCTTGCTGACGTTGGCAGCGTACTCGGGCGAGATGCGGCAGATGAGGGCCAGCGATTTAAGGACAACAGACGACAGGCCGTCGTCGGCCATCTGCGCCGGGTCGGCCAGCGAGTCCTCGAGCCAGCCCATCAGGATGTCGGCATCGGCGGCGTCTTCGTTGAGGCGTGAGCAGTTGAGGTACCCCACCAAGGCAGAGCTGCGAATGGAAAAGGCCAGCTTCTGCTGGGCTACCGAGCCCATGCGGACAAAGTCGGAGCTCGCCTCCAAGTAGTTCATCTGGTCGACGACGGCGTTGGCAAAGATCTCCACAGACTGATAGTCGGCGTCGCCACTGCGAGCGCTCATGGGGCGCAAAAGACCGTCGCCGGTCAGCAGGAGGTCGAGAACATGGGTGCGCTTGAGGGCAGAGACCTCGGCGACCAGCAGCGATGTGGCGGCCACGAGCAGGTGCATGAAGCTTTGCTGGAGCAGCATGGCACCCAGGGGACGACCCGTCTCCCAGTAGTGGCGCAGGTGGCGCTTCCATTCCTTGATGACGCGGTCGGTAGAGTGCGAGTTGCGAATGGTCGAGAAGGCAGTTTCGACGGCAACCAAAAAGGGCTCAGACAGGACCTTGCGCAGGCGTGACACCAAAGCCAGACGGCCACCCGAGCGCCAAAAGTCGGCCTGGGCGGCGGCAGCATCGAGGAAGCCGAGCAGGGAGACGGCAATGGTCGCAGTGCGGATGGCATCGTCGAGGTTGCCATCATCGGTGCCGGCATCGCTGGTAATGCTGTTGACGTTGCTACTGCTGCCATTGAGGATGCGCGAGGACGAAGCAGAAGCAGAGGGCGGGAGGATGGCATCGGTCGTCCGGGCACAGGCGTTAAGGAATGCCCAGACGTTGTCTGACACAGCCTCGTGGACGTCGTCGTGGTGGATGCCGAGCGAGAGAAGGGCCGCCGTAACGTGGAACGACAGGGACTCGGTCGGCGAGGGTTCGATGCGGCGGAAGAAGGGCGACGGGACAAAGGCTTGGACGTGCGAGTCAAGAATGTACGGCAGAAGCTGGCGGGTAAGGCGTTGGGCGCTCTGGCTCGACTGGACGAGAGGAGCAGCCTTGCAGAGAGCCAGAAGGACCTCGAATTCGCGGATGGTCTGGAAATGTTAGTAGTCAAGAATGTATTTGCTGTGGGCACAGAGGTCCTACCATGGGCACACGCCCGGCGAGAGAGCGAGAGGCATAGCCGTTGGCGTTGGTTGGGGACTTTGCGTGGCTCGGGCAAGCTTTGCAGAGACGGTCGAGATCCGACTTTTCAAAGGCAGACGTCGTGCTGGTGGCCGACAAGGCGGCGATCTTCTCGAGAGCCCGCTGGCGGATGTTGCGCGTAGCCATGGTGGGCGTAGACGGAGGGGTACGCCGTAGATCGATCGTGAACGGTGTTTTGCAGAAAGTGAAGCAAAAATGCGGACTTGGAAAAAGGGGTTCGATAGGGCTGTGTTGATTGATGGCGGAGGCCGAAATGAGGGTGCGAGACGAAGAGGTCGAGACCGCGGAAATGGGATTGGAAACTATACCGCCTCACACTCCGTTTCGAAGGCGCAGGAGATGTGTAGGATCCAAATGCCCGTTGGCAATGCGGTATCGAAAAAGTATCGAAAAAGTATCACGACAAGTCCAGACTTGAGATGCCGCAAAACAGGGAAAGGGTGCAGCCTGAAAGCACTCAAAAGCACCGTCACTGCCAATCTCAGCCGGAGCTAGGACTCTCAGACGCTAACCCCGACGGTGTTGGGGCAACAGCAACAAACAGCACCGTTCGTACCTGCTGTTGCGGGCCGTTGTGTTGGTGTTGGAACAGCAGGGCGATCTACGGCCTGTGATTGGGCAGAATCAAGCTAGCTCGAGCACACTCCAGCACCACAAAGCTCTGCACGTGAATTTAGTCATCATGCGTATGTATGCCTGTGCCTGTAAGGCTCCCGGCGGACGCGTTGTTGGCTGGTAGCCTCTGGGACTGTTTGAGCTTCATTGAGCTCAGACCCACGAACATCACCACATCACCACATCATCACCCACCATCCACCACGCAACACCCCTATCTTGACAACCATCACGACGAGCGAGCGACATCAACTTCTGTTTCATTTATCACATCCGTCAATCCATTGATACCTCCCACGCCCACACCCACATTGCCCACGATGGCTGCCATCTTCAACCAAAACCCCGTCCACGACGGACCGAGCTACTCCTTTGCCAACGCCCCCAAGACCCAGGCCCCCGAGGGCGCACGGCAACACCGTTTTGACCCGTATGTCATGTCCGACTGCTTTGTCCATGTTCACTTGGGAGTCGTTGATGTCGACGTTGACACTTATGTGATACTGACCTGCTTCTTTCTCCTCTCTCCAGCTACACCGACAACGGCGGCACGACTCTGGCCATTGCCGGCGACAACTTCACCATCGTTGCGGGCGACACGCGCCACACCGCTGGCTACGCCATCAACAGCCGATTCTCCCCCAAGGTCTTCAAGATTGGCGGCACGACGTCCGACCAGAAGGATGCCACCATCGTCCTGTCTGTTGTCGGTTTCGCCGCCGACGGCGCTGCCCTCAAGGAGCGCCTGGATACCGTCTGCAAGATGTACCGCTACCGCCACGGCAAGCCCATCAGCGTGCACGCCTGCGCCAAGCGCCTGTCGACCATCCTGTACCAGAAGCGCTTCTTCCCCTACTACACACACGCCATCCTGGGCGGCATCGACGAGGAGGGCAAGGGTGCCGTTTACAGCTATGACCCCGTCGGCAGCTACGAGCGCGAGCAGTGCCGTGCAGGCGGTGCGGCCGCTTCGCTCATCATGCCCTTCCTCGACAACCAGGTCAACTTCAAGAACCAGCACGTGCCGGGTAGCGGCGTCGGCCACGACCTGCAGGAGCGGCCACGCGTGGCCCTGGCGCGGCCGGACGTCGAGATTCTGGTCAAGGACGCCTTTGACGGTGCCGTCGAGCGCCACATTGAGGTCGGCGACTTCTTGCAGATGATGGTCGTCACGAGCCAGGGCATTGAGGAGATTATCCTGCCGCTGAAGAAGGACTAAGCGAGTGGGCTGTGGACAGTACAGCTACCCCAGGGCGGAATAGAAGAGGAAGCGCATCGACGCTGGAGGATGCTCGGTGCTGTTGGTCAATGTATACTATTACGCAAGTCATAATCTGTTTTGTAGAAGCCTCTTTGCATTCATCGGGTTGGAAGTTTTCCTTTTTGTACAGTGAAATGCTTGCTCACGTGCCGTGACAATTGTCGTTGCTCGATCGGTCTCAATACATCGTACTGCCTGCATCGCTCCTTCCCGTGCTGGGATCTGCGCTCTTCGATCGAGGCCGCCGCTTCTGTTTTAGAAGGAGAAATTGCGTGGGAGCCCAGTGCAACCGCTCTTTCCTCAAGAACGTCTTTGTCGTACCCCCGCCCCCTTTTCCCCGTCCTTTGGTTTGTTTTGATTCCGTGCATCGCCAAATCCGCACGAATCGCCAAATCCACACCTAGCCATGCATCCTCACAGCCCCTATCGTTTGTATAAGCGCAAAATTGGCTGTATCATTTATTGGATCATTAGGGAATCCAATTCAATCATCTTCAATGCCCGCGACCTCTCCGACGATGTACCCAAAACGCCCATAACCGACAGCCAACTGACCACGTCATGTCTTTTGGCTCTTGCCAGGCTCATCTCTATACACCATGACCCTGCCCTTGACATCATCTTGCCATACAGAAGCCTAGCACTGACATCAGCAGCAAAATCATGCCGCACCACGTCTTCCAATTGGCGTGCGCGGTTGATGCAATGACCGTGTCCCGTGGCTGGTCTTTCAACGTCCTCAAGGAACATGTCCTCAGAGAGCCAGTCGCAAATTTCAGCCCGTGTCGAGATATCGACCTGTTTCTGGATCGTGGGAGCCAGCGGTCTGGCATGGGCGTACCAGATGCCGTCCACCTCCTCCACCATCGCTTTGGGCTCGACAGCACGCTTCATGGAGATTCGACTCGTCACAAGGCAGACTACGAAATCCTGGAGAAACTTCACAGGGACTATGTCAACTGGCTAAGAAAAGCCCAATGCATGCAGGACGCTGGGGGTGCTCCTGGCTCACGCTTCACAAGCACCAACGCCAATGGAATGTGGCAATATTCACCCTTCCTGTGTGGCACGGGCCCCGAGGAAGCCCTGGCAGAGTCATACCGGTGCAGCTTCACGGTCATGGAACGCATTCTAGAACCTGGTTTGCTGGTGCATTTGCACAACATGCTCACCAAGGAAGGCTACCTTACCCGACCGATTGAGCTGTATGAAAAATTGGAACAGCTGTTTGCCAAATTATTCAGCGTGCCATTGGTGCCCGGGATACGGTAGACATCAATTTCATCGCCCTCGCCAATTACACGAGGCCTGTTACAAAGTTCGTCAGCCAGTTTCTCGATATTCAAGCAGGGAAGTACAACGCCTTGGAGTTCAAAAGGAAAACTCTCTTCAGAGCCGGTTCTCTCCCGAGCTTGCTGAGTATGGTTGACTGGGACATTGGCATGATTCCCGACAACGCTATCCCCGTGCAATCGTTCCTTGGGACCTTGCGGCTCTACGAGACGAAGCGCGTGGATGATCCTGCGACCGGCAAGATTCGACTGGCGGACACCAATGTCAAGCACCTCAAAGCCAAGGGCAAGACAGACACCGAGTTGCTGTCATGGGCAGAAGTCTCGCAGAATTACTTGGTCAATTCATCCCAACCGAGAATGCAGACGATGCTTTCCAAGTCGCCGAAAGAAAGCATGGCTAAGGAGGGGTACCAGCCGGGCGACTAGTTGGCAGATGATGCGAGTATTTGAAACGGCAGTACCGGCAGCAGCAGCTCCACCAGCGGAGTGGATTTGCTCACCGTGCTACAACTGTATCTTATCCAAGATATCGTCCTTAATCCGCTGCCTGTTTAGGGTTTCAATTTCTTCTTCTGTGTGGCGAGCTTCATGACGGTCTTTGAGAACATTGAAGACGAGCTTCTACAGACATAGCCCTCGCTATATGTGCAGTTTGTATAAAGGCGATGCTTTCTGGAAGAATCAGAAGCGTGTCGACCTCGTCATATGGGCGTTGATTGGGGCTGATAAGAATTGCTTGCGCATCATGTCGCAAGCAATTCAGGCATACATCTGCGACCTCTTGGAATATATCTACTGGGAGGATCAACAAGATCCGTATGACAAAGCAACTGCAAGACATATTTAGTCGTATTCAATGGGAGCTCTGTAACGGCTGGCTGGTTGTATTGTTAATTGTTATCATTATTTTTGTTTACTACCAACACAATTCAAGTATGTACTAGTAATATTCCACAATCTGTCCCTTTAAGCTATTTGTTCTCGGTTCTTGTATTTGTCTCTGATCATTTCTCAATGTCCACCGTCTTCTTTGTGGCAAGACTTTGGAGAATGGCCTGGCAGACCTGTACAGCCTCGAGGCCGGCCTGACCAGTACAGCTGGGCTCTTCTTCGCCGCGCACGACGCGCACAAAGTGGTCCAGCTGGCGCTCAAAAGGCACGCGCGGGTCGGTGTCAATGGCCAGCTTCTCACGCTGCAGCTTGTTGTTCCAGCTCCGCTCGTTGCCGGCACCATACGACGTTAGGTTCAAGTCGGGCACACTCAGCGTGCCGTTGGTGCCTAGGATACGGTAGACATCAATTTCATCGCCCTCGCCGTCCTGGCCGGTGCGGACGCGTGGGATGTGCGGGTTCTCGCCCGTACCCATCTCAAAGCTGTGCGGGCTGACGGCCGAATCCGACAGGATAAAGGTACCCACGACGCCCGAGGCAAACCGCAGCGTCAGCGCCACACCCTCCTCGGCCATGTCGTGGTTGGGGTCCTGGCGAGCGGCCGCGTTGCGCTGCGGCGCAATCTCCTCGGCGTGCACGCGCACAATGCGGCCAAACAGGTGGTTCAGGATGTCGGCCTCATGCACAAAGTTAGTGAGCACGACACCGCCACCGCGTGTCCGGCTCTTGCGCCACGACAGGGCCGGGTCGGCGTCAAAGTAAGGGTCCGGCTTGCACAGCGCCCAGATGGCCGACACAGCCAGCACGTTGCCGACAATGCCGTCGACCATGGCCTGCTTGGCCGCTATAATGTACGGGTTAAAGCGGCGGTGGTGGCCGACCAGCAGGTGGACATCGTTCTTCTTGGCGAGCGCAACAAGGGCGCGGCCGGACTCAATAGTGTCGCTAATGGGTTTTTCGACCAGAACGTGGATGCCGGCCTCGACGAGTGTTGTGGAAATCGGGACGTGTGTGTGAGGAGGTGTGCAGATGATGGCACAGTCCGGCTTGGGCGTGCTGGAGTTGAGCAGCTCTGCCACGTCGGCAAAGATGGGTGTCGACTCTGGCACACCGAGGGTCGTCTTGATGGCAGCGGCGCCGGGTGATGGGTCGACGACAGCCACAAGCTCGGTGGATTTATTTTCCAGAACGTTGACTGTATGGCGCTTTCCAATGAGGCCAGAGAAGCCAACAATGGCAACGGTCAACGGAGCTTGTGAAGTCATGAGGTGTTGTGATGTGCTGTGATAAAAAGGAAGAAAAATATGACGTGAAGGGGCTCTTTCAATACGGGAAAGAGGGTTCGATAAAGAATAACAATGAGTGAAAAGAGAGAAACATAAATACTTCACCAGTAAAATCAAAAGATAGACAAAGACTGCTATCGCTACATATTATAAGAACGACTCGACAGGAAGCTGCGGGATATGGTTTCGCCTCTACCCCAGAATCCGGCCCACACTCCGCACCGTCGACCAGTCTACTGTCTCGTGTGGCTATGGATTCATCCACGAGACGCCAACGTAGGCACATGCCGCTTATATCTTTTAGCACGTTGCCACCCCAGAGGGCCCCGGATTTACTCTCCATGAAATCCCCAGATCACAGCTGTCAAAATTTGAATAAAAAGATACAAATCCAACGTTTCCCCATATTCCAGAGTCTGCGAGAATTCGGAGAAGAAAACACGAGTCATGCAGTTGTGAGAGGACGTTGCAGTTGAGAAATCCCATGGCTTTCAATTAAGAAGGGGAGAACGCGGCCTTCAGTGTCCGTGGTGTTCAGATCTATCCAGTACAAGTATGACTTTAGTGTCTTACTTACACAGGGAACAGCCAATTATATACACTGTTTAGGGTCCTCGTTCTCTGACTGCTTTGGAGAGAGAGGTAGGCTTGTCAGCTAAACTGACAGAACTTTTGGCATCATATTGACTCAGGTACGGCATTTGATGGTGAGTGGCCGTCCGCTCTGCCAACCATCCCACCACAAAACGTGGAGATTGCCCGACAGAGAAATCAAGAATGGCATACCAGAGGGCAATGAGTCCAACTTCAAGCAGTCTTGTTGTCTTTTGAGACTACAAGCTTTCGTCATTTAGTTGTCCTTCCCTCTTCTCTCTATCTGATTCTTCTTTCCTTCTAAAAAACCTTGAAGGGTGCACTCCAAAGCGTGGAATGTGATTGTCATGTCCAGTTTATTTGCACTCTAAAATACGTCCTCCAGAACTTGGTGCACAAATCTCACAATCCAGTGCATTTGCACATATTTTATTTGTGCAGTTTTAATCTCATCTTGGGACCCAGCCCTCTTCCACTTGAATGCCCAGAGAAATCGGATAGAAACGGCTTGCCATGGCTTCCAAGGCGAGGATAAACGATAAACGAGAAGTGCAGCGAGTCGCCCCGCTTTTCGACCTGTAAAAGGCTCAACAAACTCCGTAAACTACTCTGAAAACTACACTACAAAGTCGCCCCGAAAAACTCTGTTCGCCAGCTCGACAAGCTCCGGCATTGAAAGGTGCCAAGCGGGTAGTTTCCAACGAATTTTCGCACCAAACCACCAAAACGCGCCTTTTCCCACCGCCGGTACACGGCCATGGTGGGGGGCGGGATCCCGCCCTGTGGGGGGTTTATCTGGTTGCAGCATATTGCTGGGAACTGGTACGCACCCTCTGCGAACCTCTGCGGCATCGGTGCTGTTTTGAGACTGGCAAGATCGTCGTGGTCGATGCCACAATCGCAGCGATTGGGTGGCTGGGAAATTGTGTTTTGATTTTTGATTTTCTTATCCTTTTGATCTCCATCCAGCTGCAATAAAACCAACTGATCGCCAACCCACCTGATCCTCCCGTCTTTTATATTTCAACAAACCACGTCACATCTCCTCCTTTTTCTCCACTTCGCCGGCTCAAAAATGGCGACTCCAGATGGCACTCACAACGGCCTCGAGGTCCCCGAGGTCACCGACAACACCGGCGCTCCACCACCACCACCAACAGAGAATGAAAAGCCAATCCATACAGCCGTCACTACCGACGCCCACGACGTCCCATCCGAAACGGGCGAGCTGCTCAGCGAAGAGGCCCGGCCCATCGACCCAGTGGCCGCCAAGCGCGTTCTCCGCAAGATTGATCGCTTCCTGCTGCCCATCCTCGTCGTCGGCTATGGCTTGACGTACTGGGACAAGGCCATTCTGGGCTCGGCCGCGCTTTTCGACATGACCACCGACCTTGAGCTGGCCGTTATCAACCCTGTCACCGGTGCCAAGGATACCTCCCGCCTCAGCTGGGCCACGTCTCTCTTTTACTTTGGCCAGCTCGCCGGCTCCTTTCCCATGTCGTATTTGGTGCAGCACCTGCCGACACGCTACGTCTTGGGTCCAGGCATCATGCTGTGGGCCATTGTGTGTGCTGCCACGGCCGGCGTGACCACGTACCAAGGGCTGTATGTGCAGCGGTTCTTTTTGGGCTTCTTTGAGTCGATTATCCCAACATCCTTCTTGTTGATTGTGGGGTCCTTCTATACGCAGTCGGAGCAGACTCTGCGCCAGAGCTGGTGGTGGACAGCTTCAGGCTGGTTCATCCTCATCGGCGGCGGCCTCAACTATGGCTTTGCCCAAATCAAAACGGGCGGCCTGCACTCGTGGCAGTACATTTACATCTTTGCCGGAGCGTTGACGTTTCTGTTTGGTATTGTGGGCTTCTTTATCCCCAGCTCCCCCGTGGATGCGTGGATCTTGACACCAGCAGAGCGTGTGATCGCTGTCGAGCGTCTGCGGGCTGGCCAGACGGGTGTACGCAACCCTGAAATCAAACCATCGCAGATTTGGGAGGCTGTCACAGACATCAAGGTCTGGCTGATTGCCCTCATCATGGCCTCGGGCTACACCGTCAATGGTGCCGTCACCGGTTTCGGCCCGCTCATTGTCTCGACCTTTGGCTTCTCGACGCTCGACTCCATCTTACTTCAGTTCCCCCTTGGCATCATCAGCGCTTGTGCCATGTTGTTTTCTGGCTGGATCGGCTCTCGTGTCAAGAACATCCGTCTCATCATTGTTATGCTCGCATGCCTGCCCACCATGGCGGCCTTTATCATCATCTGGAAATCGCATTGGTCCAACCACGCCGCCGCACCCGTCGTCGGCTACTCGCTTATGGGCTTCTTTAGCCCTGTCGTCAGCATGTCGCTTGTGCTGGCCTCCACCAATGTGGCCGGCGGCACCAAAAAGAGCTTCATGTCAGGTGTACTGTTTGTCGCCTACTGTGTAGGGAACATTGTCGGTCCGCAGATGATTCGCTCGCAGACGGTCAAGCAGCACTACCCAGCATTGTGGGGTGGTCTTCTCGGATGGTGGGTGTCTCCATATCCCCATGTGTTCCCACATCAACATCCAAAACTATTTTTCTTCAACTAACATGTCTGCTCTTAGCTACTCAATCACTATTCTAAGTGCAGCCACGCTCTATTTTGTGCTGTACCGGGAGAACAAAAAGCGTGACGCCATTGATATGGACGAGGCTGAGCGGAGCAAGTTGTCTTTCAAGGACCTCACCGACAAGCAGAACAAGTACTTTAGATATGCCTTGTAGAACTGGCGCGTGTCTAGGCCAGTCAGGTAGAAGCAAATATTTTGTTATAGCTGCAACGCGAAAGCAATCTCAATACAGTTTTGGCCATATATTTTATTTATATATTTGATTGTAAAGTCTAGTTTTTAATGATCAGTTCAGTATCCGACAAAGGCGTATTTAAGTGCCTGCTTTAGCATCCGCCATCGACGTAGTCTTCCATGTCCACTCGGCGGTGAAGAAGAAGCGCTAAATTAAGTGCTGCGCCCCAGGTCCCCAGCCTGGTCAAGACCTGGGCACCGTGTTTCAAAATTGCTCGTGGCCCGTCGATTCTAGATGCCTGGGGCAAACTTGACTCTGATGCTACCAGGGCGTCACTTGCCAAAGCGGCTTCCAGAGCAGTCGACAGTTGGCGAGTCATGCGTCCGGACAGCGAAGCATCTTGAAGAATGCGCCGCCACAGCTGTTCTCGCAGCGTCTTGGGGCAGAAAAGGCAAATGCCCACAACAAGACATGAGCCAAGAACAAATTTATGAGGCTGTAGGGAATGGCACCGCCGGCAAGTACATTGTCGTCAATGTACAGAATGGTGTGTACGGCTTCGATGGCCGAGTCCAGAATTTTTGTTTCAGGGACGACCAAACCAGCATCAGCACGAAGAGAGGGAGATGAGGAATTATGGCCGCCATCGGAATGCCCACTCGCCAGCCATACCCGGAGCCGTTCTTTTGCCAGCTGCACACCGCGTGGTCCCTCTTTGCCCATGGTGCGCTGCAAGTCTGTCAAAGATACATGAAGAAGCATGCGGGTGAGTCTATAAACCAAGGACGATGCCTGTTGAAAAAAGTCATCGGTGACCATGCGTTGCGTATGTGTATCCGATGTGTTTGCTGATGTTGACATTGATGCCTGGTCGTAGTAGCGACACCACAGTGACAACGAATCTATGAGTGACAGGTCAGCAGCGATAACGTACGTAAGTATCCAGCAATATCCAACAATATTCAGCCAAAATGACCACCGTTACTTACCGGATATTTTAGCTTTTCGGTCGAGGAGATTATTGAACTTCACCGAGATCGACTCATCACCAACTGTGGTTTCGTTGCCGGTATCCCCACCGCTATCCTGGGCCGTCTCACGCCGGAAGGCCTCAGCCAACGTCCACTCCTGCGACAGTTCGAATGCTTGGTTGGAGACGACCGTGAGAAGCAAAAAGGCGCTCCACTGGTTCAGACGCATGGACAGCGGCACAGGGCCACATCTCAACGAGTTACTACTGTCGGTTCCAGTACCGTGGACCAGGGCCGGCAAGAAAGGCAGCAGCGCGGTAGTAAACTGTGGCGCAGGAGGAATAGGCGCCATGCCGAGCAAGCGCTTCCACGACCGGGCAGTGGATGCCGCCCAAAACTCCTCGTCACACGGTAGTTCCCAATCCGAGATCTCCGCCAGCGAGAACATGCCCCGAATGTTGAGCAGCACAGGAAACTGACTGTCGAGTGTAAACACAAACCACTTTAATTTGCGCCGCATCTCCGCGGCTGCCCATTGCTGCCACTGGGTCTCAAGAGATATTTGTCCTTGTGTGGCAATCTGGTTTGTCTGTGCCTGCATCTCCTCATGGGCCAATCGACGCACATACGTGACCAGCGTGCCCCTCAGGCTTTCTGCGATTTCAAAAGCACGTTTGTTGCCACACCACAGTCCGGTGTAGCATATGAGAGCGTAGGCATAGATGGTATGTGTGCTGCGAACGAGCCGAGTGTCGTTTTCAATGGCCGTTTGCAGGCTGCGGCGAGCTTTGTCCAGCAGCAAAATAGAGAAGCGCCGTGTATGCCGCAGATGGCTATACTTGGCGCCGATCACGACCATAATGGCAATCAACGGTGGCGGCAAGGCATCAATGGACATTGTAGGCTCGTGCAGCACAGGAGCCTGACAGAAAAAGTGCTTAAAGAACAAGCCGACAAAAGCATTTGCAATCTTCAAGGACGGCAGTATCACGCCAGGGGCCGTGCCGTGCTCGCCAGGATGCTCGCCAGGCTGCTCACCGCAAACAGTCGTTCTCACCCCATCCCAGGTTGCGGCGCTCATATCATGCCGTGAACTGTGGTTCAGAAATAGAGGATCGTCATCACACACATGGATGGGTTGACTTTGGCGCACCGTGGCAGAAGACGGGTTCCAGGCAAAGGCCCAATCGTCCTCGTTGGATGGGACATTGGGCGGCGATGCCATTCGAGATATGGGGACGGCAGCTTCCTGCGTATTTTGTGAGTGTGGTGGCCGAGGCTGAGGCTGTTGGACATCTCCGCCCATTTGTTGATGTTGCGGAGGCTGTGTCTGTGCCTGTGCTTGTGTTTGTGTCGCTGGCGATTGGTCTGCAGGATTTCCATGCGAGAAGCTTTCCTGGAGCATGAATCCATAGAGACCCGACATCTGCACATCAGACATGTTTATGTTCCGTTCCAATTCCTGATCTGACGTTTCCAACAGAGCCTGGTAGAAGTTGTATGTGAACCAGTCACTTCTTGCAGCCTCGCCCTGACCGCCTGCTTCTTGCTCCCGCCATGGATGCATGTATGAAGAGAAGTCGTGGTATACATTCGCATAGTGCGTGTTATGAAACATGTTCGCATCCTGGGACGGTCCCGCCGTGTTGCATAGAGAAGTCTCCTGTGATATGCCGCCTGCTGTTCCTGGCGTGTCAAACGGCAGCTCCTGTTGTTGACGTTGATGATGCTGATGATGTTGTTCATGCTGTGATTGCCGTGTTTGTCTTGGTAGATGTGAATAAGGATGGAGGTCTGAGCCGTGTGCAGGCTGAAAGGAGACCGGAGTGCTGTCGGGTATTGGATATCGATGGCGGCTCACCGGCCCGTCTGCAGTACTGGCGTCGACGATGATCGAATCGCTTTCTGCATCGCGCGTGCCAACAGTCTCTTCGGTCCCCAAGGCTGGAGTCTGGTCGACGCTGGCCTCAGCAACATCCCACGTGTTTGTTGTTTGTTCTGTGTCTATCGTCATACCCCCACCTGGATAGTGGCCATTGCCATTTTGATGTGTTGCCGCATGCTTTTTGAGCAAGTCGCTTCGTGAAAATGTCTTGGGGCAAAGTTGGCAACGATGTGGCAAGACGCGGCTGTCTGAAACATCCAGTGTGGTGATTTAGCAAGTGCAACTTTGAGACGGACGGTGCAAGGCTGCAATAAACAATGAATAAACCGCGAAAACCACCAAACTTACGAGCCTTACGGTGCCTCTTCAGGTTCTCAGGGCGTGAAAACGTCCGGGCACATTGATTGCACTTGTGCACTGCTGCACCTGGATTGAGTGACGAGGGAAGCTCCCCTCCTCCTTGGCTTGCGCGTACCATATCTTGATTTGCTTGTGAGTCCACATTCGTCAACACGATGACAAAGTCTGGGTTGAGTGCTCCTTGAAGGCCTTTGCGGGTGGTGAAGAGAGTGGGGATTGTGGTTCGTTCGGCTGAGTTGGTTGAGCTGAGGGGATACAGTAGGCCAATGCGCTAGTTGGTGCCAATAGAAGCTCCTGATTGGTTGAATATGACCCATCGACACAATGAACTGAGTGGGTTCAACAGCGCTTCTTGTGGGGGTTGGAGGGCCTAAATTCACTACAAGCTAGTGGTATTTATCTTTTGTCTCTGCCTTCGGACTCAGCCTCTTTTTCAAGCTACGAAAGTTGAGCAGAAGTGTCACAGTCATGTTTGAACAATTCCAAGTGATGTATCAAATGAATAGCATTGGGTCGCTACGCGAGGCCAGTTTTGATGCGGACAGGACACTTTGAGGCCTAGCGCCAGCTTTGGGCGTCAGGCGAAGGGATAGCGCCGGCACCGTTTTGTGTGGCTCGAACAATGTATCAATTTTTCCAAGAAAAGGGGGAAATTGAGATTGATCAATATATAGATAATGTAGAGAATTTAATAGTTTATTAAGTAGATAAACGTGAATCGAAGGGGACGTCGTATAGATCCCTCTCCAATGCCGGTGAAGACTTCGGCGTTGAATTGGGAGACTCTTGTAGCCGAACAATGTAGGTCTTGATGCAAATTATTCAAAACAATTATTTACAAAAAAAACACACACAAAAAAACATGACTTTTTGACAGTTTACAAAAAAAAGCAAAAAACACACACACACAGAATCACACACTGATCCAAGACAATGATATATTGTGTATACAATGGAGTGGCTGTTGCCTTTCTTATCGAGAAGATGGCCTGGTTCAACGTGAGCTCAGGTGAGGTTGGACCATTGGACCCATATTTCGGCATTTGGTCCACCACGGGTAATTGTGGGGCGCACCGTCCCGTCCGCTCAGAACCTCGCCGACGACATTTCGGATAGTTATGGAGTGCGACGACCGATCACGCACACAAAACATGAAGCTGCAGATTTGCAACCTTGTTTCCAACATTTCAAACAGCCGGGATTGATCAGAGTGCGACGACCGAGTTGGGAGGACACTACCGCGCATGTCTGACATACCGCTCGGCATGAATATGTAAACAACGACCACAAAACTTTAAAATTATGTGCTCATTATTTATTTGAAGTATCCATTTCTATAGGAGATAGGTTGAATGACCAATAGAGACAGTTTACTCTAAGAGCAGACCACGACATGTATCAGTCAGAGCAATTGGCGGACCCCTTATGAATGTGCGCCGAGATATGTCGACTGAATGGCAGCAAGACGGCATGGCATATAAGGATCAGAGTAGACAGAACTGTCAAAGTGCGTTCTTCTGCCATCAATTTGATAGTCTACAAACAAATATCGGCATTTCAGTTCTGTCTCTCGAAACCAGCGTACATAATTTCTTTATTTTCTTTCTGTCTCGCGACGGCCCTTGACTCAAAAATGGAAACGTCAACATCCTCTTCCGGAGTATTCGACATTGAGAAACAATCCGAAATCGACACAGTGCCGCACGCTACTGCGCTGAAGGATACCGACTTTGACGATACTCTCACACGCCAACTCAGTAAAGCAAAGCTTGAAAACCGCCCTCGTCAATCCACGCCCGATGCCCCAGCCAGTGATGGAGAGAACGCTTCATCTGCCATTGAAAACCCTGGCACTGAAGAAATTACTGGATTCCGCTGGATTCTAGTGTGTATTGCTCTGTACCTCTCGACATTTATGTACGGTCTGGATACGACAATTGCAGCAGACGTACAAAGCGCGGTTGTCGAGACATTTGGCACCGTCGGCAAGCTTGCATGGCTTGGTGCTGGATTTCCTCTTGGATCGATTGCCGTCGGGTTGCCGTACGGATCACTCTTTACGCACTTCAACATGAAGTGGGCGTACATTGGTGGCATTGTGCTGTTCGAGGTTGGCTCTGCTCTATGTGGAGGTGCTCCTAATATGGACACCTTGATCGTTGGGAGAGTCATCGCGGGCATGGGTGGTTCAGGAATGTACCTCGGCGGTTTAACACACTTCTCCGCTCTCACATCTCCCCGAACACGTGGAGCATACATCACTGGGATTGTCTTTGTTTGGGGAATTGGCAGTGTTTTGGGCCCTGTTGTTGGAGGCGCCTTCAGCGACTCATCGGCTACATGGCGTTGGGCATTTTATCTAAACCTGGTCATTGGCGGTGCAACAGCACCTATCTACCTCTTCTACTTGCCGGCCGTCACACCACCCAGTGTTGCTGCAGCTGAAGCAAATGGGACGCTGTTACCAGTTCGGACTCGACTTGCTCGATTGGATTATGTCGGCTTCCTTTTGAGTGCTGGAGCTTGGGTGACCCTCACTCTCGCACTGCTGTTCGCCGGCACTCAATGGGAATGGTCTGACGGGCGGACTATTGCCACGCTGACGGTGTTCGGTGTTCTATTTGTCGGATATATTCTTCAACAGTACTTCTGTCTCTTCACAACACCGGAAACCCGATCTTTCCCTGGCCATCTCATCGCACCCGGAACCAGTGGAGCACGCACCCAAATACTTTTGTACATTTCCACATCAGCATCCATTACGACCATGTTCATCCCTACCTACTACATTCCGGTCTATTTCCAGTTCGTCCAAAACGACTCTGCTCTCATTGCAGCCGTCCGTCTCCTACCCTTCGTTCTCATCGCCATCAGTACCAACCTCGCCAGCAGCTTCTTTCTTCGACTCGTCAAGTACTACATGCCAGTGTACCTTGGTGCGGGGATTCTGATCACCATTTCCAGTGCTCTTCTCTACAGATACTTGAACCCAGACACAGCAATATCCACCATCTACGGGCTAACTGTTCTTGGTGCCATTGGCACAGGACTTCTTGTCCAGGCCGGATTCCAGGTTGGCACACTCGTCATAAAGGATCCTGCGGACATGGGTCATGTCATAAGCGTGCAGAATGTCAGCCAGATTGGTGGCCAGGTACTTTGTCTGGTTATTGCAGGACAAATCTTTCAGAGCGTCGCTACAAACAAGCTACGGGCTGTTCTATCTGGCCTTGGGTACACGGATGCCGACATCCAAAGTGCTGTTGCCGGATCCCGCAGCGCTTTGTTCGAGAGTCTCCAAGGCGATCTCAGGGATAGAGCAATTCGAGCCATCACGGAGGCCATCCAGGCTACCTACGTCCCTGTACTTGCTGCGGGCGCCCTCATTGTTGTGGTCGCTATTTGCATGCGGCGTGAAAAGCTCGTGTTTGAGCACCCTGTCGCTGCCTGAGTATCCAATACAGAATGGAGCCTCATAACGTTTTGGCTAATATTTCAATGTCACTAGGAAGTGCTGAATGATACACAAGGCACGAGGAAGGCTTGAATGCTATATAAATAGAAAATAAAATAAAATCGGCAGGGATATTTACGTGGTGTGATCTGTAGACAAAATAATGTCTGCGTTTTACCTGTCACTTATCGAACCAACAGCGGCCGTTTTCTTCAGAATCAATCTAAAGATGGTCAACGGTAGGCAACTTGGCATTGTTGTCGTTGATTTCTTCCATGGAAACCTCCACAGTCTCGCCAAACACATGGTATACTTCTTCCAGAGTGAGTCTTTTGTCTGTATTTTGGACCGGGTATGCGATTGTGTTATCCCACCCCCAAAAAAACCAAAAAACTTCATTGGTGTCCCTGTAAATTACAACTCAGCTTTGGGGGCGATGCGCGAGTTAGCGTGTGCATTTCATTGATTGTCGATCTGCGGTTTTGAGCTGGCATAAATGTAAATGAGCATGAAAGATTTACTTTCAGGAGTTGAAACATCTAACAATTTTTATCTGTACCAACTACGAGGTAATTAACACGCCGTAATTACTCTGTCCATCTAAATAGACCCTACGTCGTGCTCTTGCTAAGGCATCAAGCTTTTATTCTACGGCTGCGCCCGCCCCTGCCGAGCCCCCCCGGTCGGCTGTAATTCAGTCGATCGCAGTGCCACTCTAGCTTGGGCTATTTACCCGCTGCCGAATGAAAAAGGATCTCCTTATATTTTTACTTTCTAAACAAGACGCAAGACGACCAACATATATATGGCCCTATATTTATTAACGTTGGCCCCCTCCTTTATCCTCGCTCTGCGTCGTAATGTCTCGTCTTTCACCCCGTGTAGGATACTCAACCTCGCCAAAAGGGATCTTTCTATGACTCGTTCAGACTTTATCCATATCAGATCTTCCTTTACGATGCAGCTTCTGACTAGGACATCTCTTCCCCCGGTGACATCGGCGTCGCCCGACGAACTAGTGACTTTTTAGGATTTTGTTGCCAACGACATGTACATTGTCGTCTGTCTCTCTAATGCCACTGTCCACGTTCTGTCGAGCGCGACGGGGACTTTGCTGTAAGAAACGCCCTTTGTGCATTCGGCCGGCTATGTTTCTCGGTCGATTCTCGACGGCGACACGATCATCTTGTGTTCGCCAGGCGACGTGAATCTTACCGTTTACAGCATTCCACAACAGTAAGTTTTTCGTATTTCTTGTGGAGGCTCGAGTCCATGTCAGCGTCTAACAGAGACGGTGTAGAGCCGTTGCCTGTACCTTGAGCTGTCCGGACCCAAAGCCCATTTTCCTCCCGACGCCATTTCACGTCACCAAAGAAGACTGCATCATCGCCGCAGTCCATCTCGACGGATTCCTCTGCGTGTGGGACGTGCGGGCGCGTGCGCATCTGTACATGGGCGAAGCTGCACAGCGATGTTGCCTTTTCCCGCACCGTAGTCGGCAGGACGCTCGTCACGTCGTCGCCCGACGGGACGATGGTGGCCAGCAACTGGGAGACGGGGGCGGTGCTGTGGAAAAAGACGTTTGGCGAAGCATACAACACGCGCAGAAAGGGCAAGCCGCACGGTGTTGCGGCCTATGCCCAGGCGGTGTGCGATGGCAAGATTGCTGTCGGGACCAC
This sequence comes from Ophiostoma sp. CBS 140.51, assembly GCA_029298735.1. Taxonomy (NCBI): domain Eukaryota; kingdom Fungi; phylum Ascomycota; class Sordariomycetes; order Ophiostomatales; family Ophiostomataceae; genus Ophiostoma; species Ophiostoma sp. CBS 140.51. Next base: position 77,233 of record JANSLP010000101.1, read on the forward strand.
GGACGGGCGGCTGTTTGTCATTGACCTGGAGACGGGGTAAGTTGATTTTGATGATGCGTAGCGAATATAAGAAACAATAACGCTCATGCTAACAATAGCTGTCCATAGACGCCAGCTAATAGAATGGCAAGCCACGGAGAGCATGACGCAGCATTTGCTTGTTCAAGGCAAGCGGCTGGTCCAGCTGTCCTGGGGCGAGATGAAAATCTGGTCGCTCTCCGACTATAGCCTCGTGCACACGGTGCGCATGTTCGACCGCGTGGCGACATCTGTGACCCTGAGTAGTCAGTCGGTGATCTGCTGCGGCCGGGACGCGTCAGAGGACGGCGACTTGTGCGGGTTGGACGTGAGCATCAAAGGCTGGACGTTTAGCGTAGAACAGGCAACAGACAGCAGGCGCCCAGACACGCCAGAGACCGACACCGACCGATCCAAAGGACGCGGCATGGATGTCTTCAACATAGGTACGCCGCTGAGAAACGCAGGAGACCTCCAGGTCCTGAGCGACGACCGCCCCGTTCTCAACGTCCTGCGAGGAAGTGTATGGTCGGTTGAGATATGGCAGTTGTGACAGGTCTATAGGGGGAGCAGGGAAATAAAAAGGAGACAGAGAATCAAGAAGGATTCAGTCCATGGTCAGAGTAGCATGGTTGAAAGAGACGAGGAACGCGTCGGCCTATATGCAAATCTCCTGATCGAACGAAACAAGAGAGACCTCGCACCACTGTGGCACTGTGGCACTGATCAGTTCCGGCGAGTGATATTTCTCAACCGAGATATCCGCTGCCAGGAACACCTCGAAAACAGCTGAAAAGAGTATGCTTTGCGTTGTTTTGGTTCTTTGCACCTGCCGGCTTCACTGTCCGTGGCTGTTGGCTGTTGACCGGCTGCGGCCCTTGGCCGGCCGTTTTGGCATTGCCGTTCGTATTCTATAAGAATCAAATCAAATCCCGTCAAGTCTATAGTTATTATACTTCAGCTTAAGTCCAGAGACTTTTAGGAAATTGTCGCTGTAAAAGGAATCATTTCGCGCGTTGTGTTGGTCCGTTAGGACATTCTACAGCTGCGACACCGTTTTATACCACATAGGACCTCAAGCAAACAAGCAGAAGGACTCAAGACAGGCGAGACACGACGCAGACATGGCCAGGTCTCAGTGTCTCCGTACAATGCGTCTATTTGCAGACAGTATACGGAGAACAATAACGGAAACGGCCGTCTGTTGGTCACATTAGCCTGCATATATCCCCGACGGCGAGTTCCGCGGCAGCTCATAGACAGGCATAATGTCCTGCATACAGGATCAACCAAAATTATATCAATATAAACTTAAAAATATAGAAGAAGACAAGAAGAAAACAAAATAAAGATTGAAAATAAACACTCACCACACTGCACAAAAGCTTCGTTCCAGAGAAGACACATAGACCATGACTGATGTATAAAGACACTCACGACCGTCTCATGGAATAAATCATGTGTTCGACAAAATCATCTCCAGCATCCTCTCCGGAATACTTTACTCTATTAGTGACACTTGTTAGTTCTCCTCTGAATTTCAAAACGAACGTATACACTGACACATTTCGCCAAAGCCCTCGCTGCCCTTGTCCTCGCTGCCACCAGGGTGACGACGCTGGTCTCGCCCGACGTCCAGCGCTTTTCCAGGGACGTCAAGGCGGAAATCTATGAGCGCGACGCAACGTTAAGGGCTTCGCTCTCCGCGAGGACCATCCGAACCCCGACATGGTTGTCCGCGAAGTCGAGGGCAACGTCCAACGCTACGTGGCCGTGCTTATGTCCCGCATCCACGTGGACTGCTACACGCTACTGAGACCTGCACGTCTCACACGCAGTGCCAGCTCAAGACAGCCGAGTGCCACGGGTGCCACGACCACAAGTCCGCGAGTACACGCCCAGTCCGCCGTCGTCGCCGGGCCACGGGCACGGAGGCCATAGCCGCTAACGGAGGGAAACGACCGGGACGTACTAGTTGACAGTCTGAGAAAACTAAATTATTTGTCACGGTCGGTGACTGATAGATAGCCTTGTCCTCTTGTACTTTTCTTTCAACTGAATGAGAAGCAGTGGTCCTAAATCAGCTGCTCATCTCCCATTTCTCTTCTCCTTGTCCACTTTATTGTTCATGTTAAACTTGAAAAAAAAAATCAATTAATTTTCACCTGAAAAACCCGCCTATATCGTAGAGCTGCTACGAAAGAATCAGAGAACAGATGGTAAACAAAATATAAACTGGTGAGGATACATATACGTGTCGGGCTTGTTGGACTATCGACCAAACGCGTAGCTTCCCTTTGTAAAAAGAAGTTTAAATAATCCATTTCTCATGCCTCCATCTCAAGGTGATCAACGTTGGGCAACTTGGCATTATTATCGCTGATCTCATCCATCGAGACTTCCACAGATTCGCCAAATACGAGGTTAACTTCTTCCAGTGTGAGTCCTTTTGTCTACAATTAGACTAGATTAGCGTGTGCATAATAGTACTATTTTGTTATTGTGGTTGACACTCACCTCCTTAAAGAAGAAATACACAATAGGAAGAAAGAACAAATTGCAGGCAATAAAAACCAGATTGAACTTCCACCCAATGGTCTGAAATGCAATGGGCTGCGTTTGGCTGAATGTCAGAGTGATGGAATTGGCACAGAAAAGAGCCAATGCGACGCCAACGGCACGATTTTTAGTCGGTAGAACCTCAGCCGCGTAGGCGTAAGGGGACGCCGCATAGGTGGAACCAAATGTGTAAATAAAGATCATGACAAAGGCAACACCGGCTTTGCCCCAACCTGGACAGAGGTTAGAAATGTAGAGGTAGGAATTAGGCGACAGTGACTTACGGGGGTTCCCAGTGGTAGCGTATTCACTGGACGCAGCTGAAAACACACCCAGCCACACCGAGAGGAGGATAAGGCCAGTCAAAAACAGCTTGCGACGGCCGACACGGTCAATCAAAATGAGATTTGTGCAGCCGCCCAAGGTATTAATGATGCCAAATATACCAGCCATGAGTAAAGTTTGTTCCGTGGAGAACCCAAGGCCAGAGTAGAGAACCGTCTGATACACTTGAATCGTCTGTGCACCATTCGTCTGTACTGAAACGAGTGCTGCAACGGCGATGAGCACACGACGTAGTTCCTTTTTGTTCGTGAGCATATGTGTCCAGCTAGATCGTTCACTTTCTTGCTTCTCAAAAGCGATCTGTGCTGAGATCTGCAGGTATTCTTTCTCCCAAAACGTTGGATCGTTGTGGTCGTCGTGGAGTCGTCGTAGAATGGCCTTGGCTTCGTCATGACGGCCCTTTGACACAACTGAAAATAGTCAGCATTCCACAAAGAATAAATAACTTCAAAATAAGGCGATGAAAAGTACTCACGCCACCGGGGAGAAAAGGGAATGTAGAAGCAGCCACAGATGAGGAGCAGGGCGGGCAGAATCTGGAGTGCAATGGGGAAGCGCCTAAAGAAGTTAAGGAATGTGTACATAAATCAACAAGTTAAATAAAAGAAATCTACAAACCATTGGAATATGTGATTCTTTGAAAAATAGCAGGCATAACCAACCCAAGATGCGAGGGTGCCGGCGACGTTTAGTGTGACGATCTGAACAGCCACCATGGTGCCGCGAAGTGCTGGAGGCGATATCTCGGCCTGGTACACGTTGACTGTCGTAAGCATGATGCCGGAAGCCATTCCTGCAATGACACGACCCGCAATAAATGTAGCAATGTTTGTCGCCACGGTTTGAATGATGCCGCCAACGATTCCAACGACGGCACCAAACTGAATTGTGCGTTTTCTTCCGAATTTATCTGCTAGAAGAGAGACGAAAATGAGGCCCAAAAGAAGGCCACCAAAATATGCAGAACCAATAGCCCTGCAGGTTAGGGTTCACGTGTTAGCTGTATCGATTTGCTTCGAATTCCACTCTCGGGCAGACATTACCCTTGAATAGTAGCACTGGGGTTGAAATAAGCAAGAAACCCCGGTTGAGCAAAACTGTACACGAGTTAGCTGAAGACCACGAGGGACACACAAAAAGAAAAAAAAATCCAAGGCCAAACGTGGAGACAGAGGAGAGCTCACGTTCCAGCAATAACTGCGGCATCATAACCGTAAAGAATACTGCCACAGCCCGCAATGGCCACACATGCCCAAGTGTATGCTTTGCCCATATCTTTGTTGTCGAGGCTGAAATGATTTCCTATTGGGGTTTGAATTGCTGTCTGGATTTGCGTGATCTACAAACTTCCCCGGATTGAACGGGACCCACGGGAATTTATGTACCTCAATCAACTTGCTTCTGCCACGTGCTAGACTCCGCTGTCTACCTCGGATTTTGTGTTTCACGCATCATTAATTACGATGACAAATATCGGTGTTTTTTATGAACATATTTTCTGATCAGTGCGTGTATTGACTCTGTAACGGTAACTTCGGGCAGACTTCGGGGTTGTTAGATAATATGCAAGTGACTACGGATTCGGTACGTACCGCACATTGCCGCGGCTACTATGGTACTAAAAGAGAATAGCAACTTGAAAATGGGCTCATTGCGTACGACACGGAATGTTTTTATATGAATTTTATTGTCGATATTTCAATAGGGAACACTGCCCAACACCGAACATAAACCGATGTGCGGAAAATAAAGCGGCTTTAAGATCTGGCTTTAAACACCCCGCATTTTGACCACCACCACTAATAACAACAGTGGCATAAAATCATCAAGACATTTTTTCAAGACCACTCCCAGAAAAACAATTTGCAGTATTGAGGACTCTTTTCTCGAAGAAAACATGTCTACCGATAACCAAGTGCGACGCAAACTTGAAGGCCGCGTGGCCATGGTTACTGGTTCATCATCAGGCATGGGCCGTGCCATTGCCCTAGGCCTCGCAGCCGAAGGGGCATATGTGGTGTGCTCTGACCTGAAGCAGGAACCTTCGCCCAACGGTTTTGAAGCTGACAAGCACATCCCAACACACGAAGTAATCTCGCAGAATGGTGGACGCAGCACCTTTAAAAAATGTGATATGGGCAAGACAGAAGACATTGTCAATCTGGTGTCGTTTGCAGTTACTGTAAGTACAATAACGCTCTGATGTTTGATTTCCATTTTGAGTGAAATAGTCTAACGTGCCGCAAATAAGACATATGGGAAGCTCAACATTGTGGTCAACAATGCCGGCCTGTGGTTGCCTCTGCGTGACTTTGCAGAAGAGACCGACGAGATGTGGGACGCCATGATGGGTATCAACGGGAAAGGAACGGCCACGTCCATGCGGCTAGCGATTCGCCAGTTTCTAAAGCAAGACATTGACGAGTCTGGCTCACGAGGGCGGATTGTGAACATATCGTCCTCGGCAGGCATCACAGCTGTTCGACGGGAAGCCACCTATGCAGCTAGCAAGGCGGCGGTGTCCATGTTGACGCGGAACGTGGCCCTCGATCATGCAAAGGACTCGATTAATGTCAATGCAGTGTGTCCCGGCGTCGTCCGCACAGCCATGGCCAGTACAAATTTCAAGGACCCAGCAATAATTGCTGAGATGAAGAAGGGGACGCCTTGGCCTCGTTTGGGTGAGCCTTCTGATATTGCCAAAGTTGTTGTCTTTTTGTGCACGGACGACGCACAGTGGGTTACTGGCCAGAATATTGCCGTCGATGGCGGATTTACAGCTGGGATCCCGTTGTAAGGCGTGCAGATGATAGGTTACAAAATGAGTTGCTCGAGTTGAAAATTTCTACTTCATATTATGCTATGTACTCTCGAGGACATTGGTTGCAAATCCAATGTCCCACATCCCCGTATTGACTCTACACCATTATAGCTATATGTATCCCATCACAACAAAGCGCCATTCCTACGCTTCCCGGAACTCACGATGGTCTGCTTCTGTGACAGAGATAACCATACCCTTGTTCTGCTTACTGTCGCTGTCCAGCTCAATGTCCTCACTGCGGAAAGATCCAAACTTGCGGAGAGGGACTACCTGGTGGAAGAGCACATCAATCTCCTCGAGAGACTTGCCCTTGCACTCAGGGATGCAAAAGTAGGTGAAGACAATGGCCAGGAACGAGAACGCACCAAAGATGAAGCCCACCTTTGAGTTGAGGTTGGCGTACGGCGCATACAGAAGGTATGGGATGGTGAAGTTGACGACAAACTGGAAGAAGACATTGACAATCGAGGCCGTACGTTGCGTGGCATCTCGGAGACGGAGAGGAGCGACTTCGGTAGTCACGACGTAGGTCAGAGGCGCCCATGCAAAGATGAAGCCACAGCCGAAAATGGTGACCATGGAGACAATGGCCACTTTGACGCTGTATGAAGGGTCGTCGACGAGGCCCAGGCCACCCATTGTCATAATAGCGGCAAACTGGACTCCGCCGCTGATGAGAAGGAGAGGTCGGCGACCAATGCGGTCGTTGAGGTACAGACCGATGCCCATCGTGACCAGATAGCAGCTTAAGTTGACGACGGCCATGGTAAATGCGTTGACAGTGCCCAGGCCAGCAATGAAGATGGAACTGTAGGATGACACAAAAGCCTGGCCCGTGACCTGCTGGAAGATGTTGACGCCAATAACCACGGCGGTACGTTTGCGGTTAATCTTTGAGAACAGCTCAACCCATTTTCCCTGCTCAGGCATGCTGCGCAGGCTTGTCTGCAAGAACTCAAACTCAGCCTCGATCTCTTCGTTGGTCAGAGTGCCCTGGCGCAGCTTCTGCAGATTTTCGCGAGCCTCTTCAGTACGTTCCTTTGTGAGCAGCTAGAGTGGTGACTACAATAAAAAACCTGGTTAACATAATGTACGTGACTATGGCTGTTTTTAAACCATGACTTACCTCAGGGATGAACCAAACAACGCAGATGATGATGACGGGAACAACGAAAAACAGGCCCATGGGAATTCTCCAGGCAGCGTTGGACGTCAATGTGCTTGTGCCACGAGCAATGCAGTTGACAATCAGACCACCAGTAACAAGACTGAATTGATACGAGCCAACCGTGATGCCACGAATGGGAGCCGGCATAATCTCAGACATGAAGATGGGCATGACGGACAGTTCCATACCAATGTAGATATCTATCAGGTTAGCAACAACTCGGGAGATGGGTATGGTAGAAAATGCACAACTCACAGAAAAGAATACGGCCAGTCAGAATCTGACCACGCGTCTCTGAGCTGATGACAATCGCAGCTGAAACCAACGCCCAGCAGCTCATGGCAAAAATGCACATGCGTCTACCCCAGCGAGCGCTGACCAGACTGCCAATGATGACACCGACAGCAAAGCCAATGTAGTTCAGACTGTCGAAAAGAGACAGCCAGTATGTGAGCAGGGCATATTTCTTTGTCGTCTCGTTGTATTCACCAAACTGCTTTGCAAACGGAGTCATGGCCTGCGTCGTGCCGAATCCCTGGTTGTCGAAGCCATAGTTGAGAGTAGACAAGAAGATAACACAGAACGACTTGGCAAGGGTCGTATTGAAATGCTTCGTGATATGGGAGAATGGATGCATGGCGATGGTAGCCCCGAGGAGAAGGATGTGGTGTACAAAACTACGAGAATGAAAAGAAAGGGTGGCACCAAAAAGAGGTGAGTCGACCACAGAGTTTCAGTGTTTGTTGGCAAGAAACATTCAACCAGTGTCACATCAAGCGGCGAGATGGGTAGGGTATAAATAAAAACAACAAAGCCATGTGCTCACCACGAGACACAACACACGAGGAAGAAGATCCGGAGAAGACCACAGGAAGGAAACCGAGGCAAAGTCTTCAGGGTCAAGAGGAAATGGTGGAGGATCGCAGGGATCAGAAGGCTGTATGCTAGCGCTTCCTTCGTTCTACTCGGAACTCCCGAGTTGCTCGGACTTGGAAATAATTTCACAGACAAGGCTATCTTGACCATGGGAACGGGCTATTATGCAAATGTTTTGTCCAAAAGGAACACTAAAATAGACCATGTGAACAGAACAATGGATGCACGATTTCGTGGCCAGGCTGGGCCTGGTGTCAACAATAGCGCAACAATGTTTTCATACCCTAGTTCTCTACCTCTTGGAGTACACGACCACAGTGCAAAGGAAGCATTGTTTATAATAAAAAGGCTGAATGGATTAGAATCCGAATAAATGAAACAGCATAATTCTATGGACTTTTTTTTACTCATTTAAATTCATGAATTTAAATTCGGATGAAAACAACAATCGCTGCATCAGTTTATACATATATTCTGCTGTAACGAAGACCATGGCCAAAGCGGAATGTTGGGTCCTTCGTATCATACGGAACATCTGACCGGGACGCCTCTACAGCCTTCATTGATGATGGGAGATCAAACGGCAGCTTGCCCTCAGGCGCTGCTTCGCCGAGCACCACGTCCAAAAATGCACGTGCACTGCTCCCGTAGCTGACCATCAACGCAGCTGCAGAGGTTGCCACCTCTGGAATAATGGACGGGCGGTCCAGATACAAATCGATGATTGTTGGCACAGCCTTGTAGATTGCCGCTTGGCGCTCCTTTTCTTCTGTAGAAAACTCCAGTGAGCCAGAGTGGAACATGCGTTCAAAGCCACGAGGACGAGCCTCAAAAGGTGCCCGTAGTCGCAAAAGTGCCAGCTCAGCCTCGTCCAGAGAACCGACCACAGTGAAGCCTCGCGCAGTAACCAGGGTTGGGTCAATGCCCTCCACGTACACCTTTTTGCCAGATGCTTCTAGGAGAGGCAATATGTCGTCCTTGTTGGTGAGGAGCGTGAATGCCCGACGCTGGGCATCGAGGCCTTGTTTCAAAAACTCGGCGTTGCCAACAAGAGACACCGCCGCATCAACATCGACAAACGGATTCTCAAACAAGCCGAGCACGAATTTCTCATGCAGGAGTTTGCGTACGGATTCATCGAGGCGGCCGGTGGATAGACGTCCGTCTTCCACCAACTGGACAACCAGCTCAGGCCGAGACTCGCCCCCCATTTGATCACAGCCAGCCTCAATAATCTTAAGCACGCGGTCGACTTCACTGAGATGCTCTACACCCCAAGCGCGAGCTGGCATATCCTGACCGGCAATCTTGCTATCCGTCACCAGGCCCCAGTCCGTGCAGACAATACCTTGAAAGCCAAGCTGATCGCGCAAGAGACCTGTGATGATGCCCTTGTTGAAGGCAAAGCCGACCTCTTCGTGCACCGTGTCGACAGGCATACCGTAATCTGTACAAAATATTAGTTATCATGTTATCAAATAAGTGCAGATTTTGTTGAGAGTTGAGAACCTACATGGCATCATCTGGCTTGCTCCTGCGGCGATGGCAGCTTTGAAGGGCCGCATATGGTAGTCGAAGTGGTTTCCAGGGTAGACTTGCTCGCGTCCATATTCAAAGTGAGGGTCTTCACCATCTTTCTGGGGTCCACCACCGGGAAAGTGTTTGGTCATCGTCGTGACAGAGGATGGGCCAAGCTCTGTGCCCTGGAAGCCACGGATGTATGCACCGACGAGCTCTGACGCAAGGCCAGCATCTTCACCCATGGTCTTTCCAATGCGTGACCACCGAGGCTCTGTGGTCAAGTCCACCTGAGGATGCAATGCCAATCGAATACCCAGAGCCAGGTACTCTTGCCGGGCAACATTGGCAAAATCCTCGATGAGCTCGGTCGACCGCAACGCTGCAAGGCCCAGTGTTTCCGGCCACTGGGACATGGCGCCCGCGTTGAAGCCCGTACCGGCATTGTCTGCAAAATGGTTGCGTGGATCACTGGACAATGTCACTGGAATCCCAAGTCGCGTCTTGCGCGCACACTCCTGCAGCCGGTTGTGCCACTCGACAGTCTCGCGCACGTTCGTGATGGGGCCCAGCAAGTTGAAGTGGTTCATCAACTTGCCGCCAATAACCTCTTCTGTCGGAGGCACATTGAAATTGGGGTTGTGTTCGGATGCAAGCTGGCCACCGGGGCCCATCAGGATGATGTCCTGGAAGAGCAACCCCGCCTTCTCGCCCGTCGTCATGCGGGAGAGAAGGTCTTCAACCCGCTGCTCGACGGGAAGAGTGGCGTCCTTGTACGGCCATGATGCCGGTGAGCCGTCAGTGGTTTGCTGTGCAGTCATCGTCGTTGTCGGCGTATGTTGGAGAAAGGTGTGTTTGGCGGTATGTGTTGGTTTTGTCGAAGGTTGCAAGTTGAATGCGGTGGTCTCAAACAGGGCGGTGTTAATTGAGCGCCAGCGGGGATATTACTGCACAATGATAGTGGTCTCGATAGCTGAACTTGTAATGCCGTCCAAAAGCAGAAACAATGATTCCAAATATCTCATGATATTGAATTGCAAAATAAAAAACTACGCGTGACTGCCCCCGGCAAGTCTGACGTCAATGTCGGCCATTGGTCCATTCTCTGCAGCCGGTTAACGGCCATGGGCGATGTCGGACATCCCTTGAGATCGGAATAGCCGCCAGGATTCACTTTGGCGCCGTTCACTATTGTGCAGGGGACAGACAAAGATAAATAGTGGCCCCCCACTGAGTCGTTAGGTCAGTCATCAATCCTGGAAATATCACGGCTCGGGTGTGAAGCCAGTAGGCAATTCCAATTGTTTATGGATGTTCGTTTCTCGTTGCTTCCTTGTCGTGTCACATACTATCTGTACAAAGCCCCGTCAAAAGCCACCCGTCCGTGGCAAGCACACATTCCCAAACAGATCCACATCTTGGAGTCCCTCAAGCAAACTGGCCATGTCTTGAAAGGAATAGTCAAGAATTTGCTGGCCAACAAATGGCGACCCCTGTTCATGAAGAATTGTTAACAAAAATCCAAAATAACGCCCGGCCTACTAGGATCTGGCTGGCTTGTAGAGTACGAACCTCGAAATCAGTGTCAGCGGACGGCAGGAGCGTCTCTCCATCACTCGGTGCTCCAATTTGGCCAAAGGGTACCAAGGCGCCGCAGTTGTTGACAGTGTCGTCCACCTCGCGCAAATGCCGCTTGAGAATCTCGGCACATTTGCGTGCAACCACAGATTCGTCCATGGCATCTAGAATCTCAACTGACATCTCCACGAGTCGCACCAGGGACGACACGCCACCAACACGGGCGCGTTTAATGTAGGACAACAGCGCAGCAGCCGCCACCATGATGTATGTGGTATTATACCACCTAAATATGAATTTAGTGCCATGCAATGTAAGAGAAATACAGCGCCACTGAAAACAACAAGAACTCACCATGTCCTAAAATAGACATGCAGGCGGAAGGTCTCATGCATAAGCTCAATGGTGCGTTGTGCGGAGGAGACACATTTATTGGCGCACTGAAATAGCGCTCCTAGAGCAGCAGTATTGCCCATGCTGGCGCTATTCACGTAAAGGTCAATGAAACCACGGAAGAGTGCGAGTTTGACGTTGTAGTAGCCTGAGACAAAAAAAAGACTGTAAGCAGGTGTATGATCTCGTGTGTGGCTTGACCAAAGAGTTACTTACGCAGCTCAAGAACCAGTTTCTGCCGTCGGCACCACTCTGGTTCCCGCAAGGAATCCGCCGACCGGCTTCCCGAAGAACCTGCTTGGATAAAAGGAGGAAGTCCAATAAACCATGCGTCTAGTTCACTCTCCAGATGGAAGGCTGTGCTAGTATGGTCAATGCGATGGGAAGGCGCCTCGGTGTAGAAGAGGGACACCTTGCGCACAATATGAGAAAATTCCACCATGCACGGGATAATGGCGTGAACAGACATATCCTTTTCAGGCAACCGTCGGCTGTGATACGCATCGAGACCTAAAGTATCTGGTCGACCAAGAGCAAAGCTCGTTTCCACTTCCAAAGAGTAGAGGCCCCTGTCATAAGATATGAGGTGTCAGCACTTCGTTGGAAACATTGTAACAGGGACTGTACAAATACTGCACATAGACAGGAAATTACATACCACCACGTTCGTGACAATTCCTGGGAACGACCAGGAGACGATGTTGGTATGTCCCTATTGAAACCAGCAGACATGCATGTGCGGACAACGCGTCCGAGAAATGTCCATGCCACTGCCACCAAAAGTGTTAGTATTTGGCAAAAATAATGTAGATATCAGATAGATAACATACAGTGCGGTGTCAGTTCATTTTGGCATATTTTAGCCTGCAAAATTAAGAGGTTAGTGCTACAGTAATCGAGGAACAAAATGATAGTAGTCAGCATACCATGAAATAGAGACAGTGCACAGTCTCGAGGTCGTTGGAGAACTGCAGTTGGTTCAGATAGCCCATGGCCTCGTTGAACAACTTACGGCTCCACTCAAAGCGAGTCCGGCCGCCTAGCCTCTCCTCGGGCCAGCTATGCGTCAATGATCCGAGAGCTAAAAGGCTGAGGTACATGGCTATAAAACTCTTGGATGGCTGTGGCTGGTGGCCGAACCGCAGTGCATTGGCCCTGCTCATAAACGATTCTTTGTCCACAAACGGGTGGACATAGTGAATCCCGGAGAAGTAGGCTTCGATAAAGACATGCGCATGGGCGGCGTAAAAGTTTTCTTTGCCAGGGTTGTGGATCTCTTTGGTGGGCGGCGCATATGAGGGCTGCATCAGGCGTTGAGCAAAGGCGTGGTTGTGCATGGCTGTGACGAGGGAAGCGCTAGGGTTTGGCGACTGCTTGTCGTGCGGGCCAATGCGAGACGTGCGCTCCAAGTCTCCCAGAAACGACATGGAGGACGTGTTGCCATGGAACTCAATCTCGTTCGTGTGCTCATTGAGGTCCGTGATTTCACTGTCGTGTGGCGACTGCGTAGTGTCATTGGCGGCAGCACCATTGGCACCAGTGGCACCGTTTGATGCTTGGGTTGTATGTGGATGGGGATGTGGCTGTGCGGCTTCCTGTCGGATTAGGGCCAGTGAGTTGCCGATTGTCGTCGTGGCCGGTGTGGCGCCGTCCGGAACATCTCGCTGTGCCGGGGCAGAGAGTGGTGTCGTTATCCTTGCACGGGGCGAATTTGGTGGCCTCGGTTGACATGGGTCTGGTTGTGTGCGGGACAAATGAGAAAGATTTGTGGTCCGGATTGTTTCTGTTGCACCGGACGGGGATGACGCGGATGTTGGGTCTGGAGTCTGGACAGCTATGGCGGCCCTGGCCTGTGCGGAGACTGTTGTTGTTGCTGTGGCCGCTCGCTCAAAGTATTCAAGTCGTGAGACAAGATCTTCGATCCGTAGTTCCAGTGTTCGTGTGTAACTGAGAATTGAAAGGCACGGACAGGTATTAGCAATCAGATGTCGTGTGACGTGATCTCACGATAATTTCGCAACGCTTGGGAGTGAACAGCAACTCACCTTGGATCTGATCCCTCGGTATGGGGCCGCAGAATACGACCATAGGTGCAGTCTGCACCTGCTTCTGGGTGTTTGTCAGCATCGGTAATCCATACAGAGAAAGGGTGACTTGGCAAGCCGATATCATCACGTACTGGTGCAGTGGGAGCATGTCGGGTACAGCTCGTCGCACTTGTACTTCTTGTTGCGACAGCGCTCGCAGGCCTGCACGGCCCGCGGCCGTTTTCGTTTGCGGGCCGTGTTCCCCGTCCGGTCTGCGGTGGAAGACGCAGCCGTCACTGGCGGTGATGTGCCAAATACTTCGGTGGTGTCCATTTTGGTGTGCCCTGGAAGAGTTGGTGCAAGAGGGCAGCACGCCGCTGATCCTGGTTGAGGTAGAGCCGGAATGCCACAGATTGGGCGGACCAAGAACTGGGAGTGGAGACCGCGTCCGCTGTCGCGTCGAGGATCTGACCTTGGATGTCGTGTATGAATTTTGGTCGTCTTGGTTGTTTGATTTGTCTCAATCTCGGATGTTGTCGTCAAATTTGAGTTTCGTCAGTCACTCTGGGGTGGGAAAGAACGACTCTCTGGGGCCTCTGGGGCCTCTGGGGCAGGAAGGACTGAATGACCACCACAGCGCAAATGTGCCGCGTGCCTTCGTTTCTGCCGCGCTTCTCCGCACGCAGACCCACTCTGCACGGGTCGCAAAAAGCGCCTACAATTCCCTGCGACTCACTGAAACGCGCCTGCCATTTTTGCATTTTGTTCGAACGTTTCCCCGCAAGCTTAGCGTCAAATAGTGTGCGGAGTTTGCGGAGCATGTGCCTGACAAGGCCCAGGTTTTGCAGGCGGGGAAGGTCGGAAATTCCGAGATGGTGCCTCGTGGCTTCATTTCCTGATGCCAGCTTCTACCCGAGTACTTTCCAGACACGGCTAAAATTTGGAGTTAGTGGGTCAGACACTGACGACACGGACTAGGAAGCCGCAACCAGCGGCCACGGAGATAGAGGATGGTCGAGATGATGCTTCCTCTCGAGACTACGCATTGCGCTCATAAACACTGACACAGCCGTAAATTACGTCTTCTAACCTGTTACCTTCTCTGTTTTGGTGAGCAACAATTCCCACAGCCCAAACATCCCCGGCACAACAAACATGGCAGAATCGACAGCAAACCTTGCTACTTTTGGGCTTGTGATCAACGGCGAGAACGTCGACACCGCCGCCGATACGTTCCCCGTTCTAGACCCAATCTCGCAGAAGGTCGTGCACTATGCGCCCGCCGCCACCGAAGCACACGCGCAGGCAGCGGTCGCCGCTGCCGAGGCAGCCTTTGAGACATGGCGCGAGACGACCCCCATCGAGCGTCGCAATATCATGCTGAAGGCTGTCGAAGTACTCCAGTCCCGCCAGGAGGAGCTCGTGCGCTCCATGGTCGAGGAGACGGGTGCCAAGCCCAGCTGGGCGGCCTTCAACATCCGCACCGGCCTCGGCTTTGTCCAGGAAGCTGCCGGCATGACGACGCAGATCAAGGGAGACCTTCTGCAGAGCAACGACCGTGGCACGCTGGCCATGGTGTTCCGTGAGCCATGCGGTGTTATCCTTGGCATTGCCCCATGGAACGCACCCATTATCCTCGGTATCCGTGCCTTTATCACGCCTCTAATCTGTGGCAACACGGTCATTCTCAAGGCGTCAGAAAACAGTCCGCGGACACAATACCTGCTGGTGGACGCCTTCCGCCAGGCTGGTCTACCTGCCGGTGTACTCAGCTTCATTTGCTGCCCACGGACAAGCGCCAGCGTTGTCACTGAGGCCATGGTCGGTCACCCGGCCGTCCAACGTGTCAACTTTACTGGTTCAACGGCAGTTGGCCGTATCATTGCTGCCATGAGCGCAAAGTACCTCAAGCCTACAATTCTCGAGGTAGGCTCTATTACATGTTTGATTGAATATAATCTCTTACCGACACATCCACTGACACAAAGAATAGCTTGGCGGCAAGGCACCCATGGTCGTGCTGAAGCATGCCAACGTTGCCGAAGCAGTGCGTGCTGCTGCATTTGGTGCAATGCAGCACCAGGGCCAAATTTGCATGTCGACTGAGAGACTTATCATTCACAAGTCCGTTGCTGCAGAGTTTGCCAGCCTCTTGAAAGCAAAGGTGTGTGATCCCATTCTCCTGTGCTATTCTGTGTCGACATACAGCTAAACATAGCTTCTCTTTCAGATCGACTCTCTTCATGCCGCAGACCCCCGGACCGACTCAACAGCCGCTCTTGGATCTCTCATCAGCCCGGTTGCTGGCAGCCGTGTTGAGAAGCTTGTTGCAGATGCGCTAGCCAAGGGTGCTACGGTGCACGGCGGCCGTTACTCAGTCGACGGAGCCATCGTCCAGCCGCTTGTTCTGCAGAACGTCCAGAAGGGCATGGACATTTACTATCAAGAATCATTTGGTCCCACCGTTGCCTTGTTCGAGTTTGAAACTAACGAAGAGGCTATCAATCTGGCCAATGACACCGAGTACGGTCTGGTTGCATCTGTTTTTGGAAATGATATTCAGGATGCACTGGCCGTCGCTCGGCGCATCCGCAGCGGTTCCTGTCATATCAACGGACCGACTGTACACGGTAAGCACTATCCGGTCCCTGAGTGTTCTTGCTCTTTTTTTATTGTCTTTCTAACAAAATGCAGACGAGCCGCATTTGCCTCTTGGTGGCCAAAAGGCGTCGGGATATGGAAAGTTCGGCGGCACGTCATGCATCAACGAGTTCACAGAGGAGCGCGTTGTCACCATTGGCTCGCACGGTCACCACTACCCCATATAGGTAGATTGAAGTATGAAGATATTCTGTATCTGCTAGATCAGCTGCAATATTCAGGAGTCTAGATCATATGAAAATAGTCCCAATAAAACCTAATTTTGTTGAAAATTGAGTCATCAAGTGAAAAGTTGGATAAATACATTTATTTTTTTGGAAAATCAAAGTTGGAAAAGAAAAAATGTTGGTTAACTCAATATTTTATTTCAAAAATGAAGCAAAATAAATCCACATAAGATTATATACCATTAAGTCCATCAATACCTAATACACATATTCTATGCCATTCAAACTTCTTTCGATACAAGTCTCGGTTACTTACAAATAAAAAAGACATGATTAAACCACATGTGTAACATCAAAAAAAATAATCTTTTATCGTTTCGATCACCACTTTACTACCTTATTGTCCATCCCGACACCCCGTGCCACCCGCACTGCCGCCGGCATGCCCACCGCCGCGGTCAGCGCGCCACGGGCCGCTTCGGCACGGCTCCGCGGCATAGCCGCCCCGCCACCCCCGACGACGGCCAACAAGCGCGCTCGGCCTCCCACTGCAGACAGCTTGACACCGGCCGGCAGCCCATTGCACCGCCCCACGAACGACGTCATCACCGCCCCCGAAAGCCTACAACGCTCTCCGACTAAACGCAGCCGTACGTCGGGTGCCACGACGTCCGCCACTCCCTCTACGCCGCCCGGCCGAAACGATACACCTACTACCCCCACGATCCCGCAAAACACAGCCACCGAGCACACCACCCGGCCGCTTACCGGACCACTCACTACCGCCGTCCCGGAGGACGTTGCCAAGATCTGTGGGATCCCGAATAAACACGCCGACGCCCTTACCACCGCCCTCTCTATCGTATACAAGGCAGATGACCGCGTGGGTGCGGCCGTTGACACGATCCTGTAACGGCTCTTCTACACCGTTATCTCGTAGGCGCACTACGTTGCCACGACACCGCTTCCGGCCACGACGGCCGCACCGGCCATAGCCGCCAATCCGTCACCCATATACGCCTTGTTACAAAAGTACTTCCCAAAGGGTAAGAGACTCTACTAGGTAATTAAGTCTAGGGGAGGGTTCTTGCTCTAGTAAAATAGTGATAAGGTATAACGGTCGAATAATAGTTAACACGCGTAAGGGGGTTCTCTGTATACAATAATGGCACAGGAATACAAGTTTATGTAGGTTTATATTTCAGATAATCGGTAACGACTAAGTCTTCTATCTAGGTTATTGGGAGGGAGCCTTAGTCTTATATATTTATTATAGTTTATTCCTGGATTATTCTGTTGGATTATTTCCTATATAATCCTCTTCGTGGTTTATTCTTAGATTATACCGTTGGATTATTTCCTATATAATCTACCTTTCTTATTATGTAATTAGTCCGTTCCTTTTCCTTCTTTAATTAGCTCTCTACGCCACTTATCCCTTTAGCTACTCTTAGTATATCTTCCGCGTCTTTATTCTTCCCGTCCCGTTAAGGGGTCGGTTCGTTATCCTGGCCCGTTAGTGAGGCCGTGGGAGCTATATTCGTAATATAACCTCCCTTCTCTCTAGATTTCGTCCCGAAATCTTATAAGTATCGCTCCTGTCTTCTTACTTCCCTTTTTCCTTCGGTAAAGACTTCTTTCCCTTTTAACTCAGTATATCTAGTCGCATCGATAAACGTCCGCCCGTTAATAGTTCTTCCCGTCGTCGTAGTTTCCTCCGATAACTAGGTTTTTCCGGTTTTTCTGCGATGCCCTGTTCTCGCTATACTCGCCTCGGTAAGGATTATATCTAGTCCGATAAATCGACCCGTTAGTCCCGTCGTTGCTAGGCTTGTGTTCGAGTTAGCGTTAAATGTAATAGTCGTGGTATCGTTATAGGCCCTAGTATACCCTCCCTTTATTTTTCTAGTTTTCATTGCTTTTTAACTCTTGTTTTTAACCGAGCGTTAGGTCGCCGAGTTCTAATAAATCTCTTAGGTTAAAGAGAGTACCGAATTAACCCTAGAGGAACTATTAACTTATCTTTAAGAGGTTACCGCTCGTCTTCGACGAATTAATAAGTAGTAGAAAGTATACGAAGAGAAACGTTAGAAGCTTCTCGATAATACTTATACCGCTTAAGATACCGAGGATAAGGCCCGTTAAGCCGAAGAGGAGCGGGAGACCCGCCGCGCGGCTTAAGAGGCTTAAGCGGCCGCCGATATTACCGCCGCTTTTATCGACTAGGACGCCCTTATAACCGGTCTCGATCCTAGTCCGCCTCTTACTAGTACTCTTTTAATAACTAGGGGGAATTCTTGAGGTTTTTTACTAGTTTCTATATATTTTCTTTATCGTTATAACCTTGTTATTTAACGAAGTATTCTAGTTTATTATTTCTTCTTTTATAATGTACTTTAATTTTCTCGACGTCGTATTCTAGTTCTTCTAGGACTTGTTCGTTCGATAGCTCCGCCGAATCGGGTACTTTTTCGAGTAGTAATATATTAAATCGTGGGTAGACTCGTAATCTCTCGGGTAAACCGAGTTTATATACCGAGTTATTAACCTTTCTTTTAATTATAAATAGTCCGAGCTTCTTAAAGTCGAGTTTATCGCTTAGTCGTTTTATTTAAAGGTTTTTCCGGTTAAGATAAACTTTATCTCTCTCCTCTAGGATTAGTCTCTTAATCTTTTTCTTATTAACTTAAATACGAACTACTTCTTAGTTCTTTTTAAGGTTATCCTTGACTCTAGTTAAGATATCGTCGAGTTTCTTAATTATTCCGTTCGCTCTCGGGTTTAGATTCTCGTCGTTATAGTAGTTTATTCTTAGTTAAAACCCGTAGCTTACTTTAAATAGAGAGTATCCCGTAACGTTATATACTACGCTATTATATATAATTTAAGCGAGGGGTAACTATTCGACTTAGTCGTTTTATTACTAGTTTACGTATACTCGGAGGTATTACTCGAGTATTTAATTTATCCTCTTAGTTTATCTATTAATTTAGGGGTGGAAAGCGGTATTAAGTTTTCTTTAAATTCGTAGCTTCTTTATTACCGCGCCCTAGAACTTACTTATAAATATTATTCCTTTATCGTTAACGATATCGTCTAGTAATCTATAGTTACTTACGACGTTACGAAGGAACGTATATACGAGGTCTTTTACCGAGTGTAATTCGTAATAAGGTAAAAAGTAAGCGTACTTCGTTAATTTATCCACGATTACTAGAATACTATTATAGACCGTTTTTATAACCCTTTCTTTTAACGCTAGGAGCTTTACGATAAGGTCTTAGGAGATTAACTATTATAGCCGATCCGGTATCGGTAGTAGTTATAATTTTTTATACGTCTTATATCTTAATATCTTGGTTTTATTATAAATATCGTATTCTTTAATAACTTACTAGATATCGTTATACTAGTCTTTTATATTATAGACTTCTTTAAGTCTTTCTGTTATTTTCTAGATTCCGAAGTGTCCTTCCGTAAGTGCTTCGTATATTCGTCGGATAACCTCTTAATATATCTCTTAACCGGCCGCCCCGTCCACATCTCCGGCATCCGCAGCTCGTCACCGACAAATCCTGGTCTTGCACCAC